>APFE031389515.1:9607-40396 GCA_000404065.3 Pinus taeda | reverse complement strand
ACCCCTTAGACTCCTATATATAGAAAGGAGGTTTTGTCATTTGAATCATCCAAGAATTGTTCATTTGTGTAAGGTAAAGGAGGTTGCCCCCTCGAAGAGACTGAATTCTAAGGTGTTAATCTATCTTTTCTATCTTTTGTGAGCTAGCTTCATAACAGACTTCCTTAAAATTAGGGAGGCTCGGCTCCCAAACTCGAGATAAACTGGTGCTTTGTCTCTCACTTGCTCAGCTGCCTTCTAGTCCTCATGATTTGGTTGTTTTCACTCTGAGTTAATGTGATGAATGGAGGAGTAGTAAATGAGGAGGATTTACCTCCTACAATCCCTCTCCCTTGTCCCATTTGAGTTTTGACCTTAGTCTTTTCCAAAATTCCTTGATTTTCTCCTTTAATCATGCATTCTATGCATATTAGTCCAAAAAGCATAATATCCAACTCTAACTCACCTCATAAACAAAATATAATCAAAAACATGTAATAAGTTATGAGAAAAGTTGGTTTGACTAAGCTAAGAGGTGAATTAAGGCCCACATAATTACCCAATGATGAGGCTCATCATCACCCCTCTACTAAAAGTGTTTCTCATTCTCTAAGCAACTTAATCAATACCCATATCCTTCACGGCTCTAGTGGCCTCTATAACATCCCATGCCTTTGTTGTGGTCTCCTCTTCTCGTTCATAGAAGCCTGCTTTCTTTTCTACCTCCTCCCACTGCTTCTTTTCCTCTTCTTCTTTTCTCCCTTCTAGCATCCCTAAGAGTAGTGGTGGACTGAGTTTTAGGCCAATCCAATTGACCTTCAACCTTTGCATAGATTGCTTATAAATACGTGTCATGTTGAGTGCCTCTCTCAACCTTTGAGGAGAGTGATTTTCTCTTATATTTAAGTTGTCTAGCAGTGTGTTCCATCTCCTCAAGAAAGCATGTATACTATCATCTCCTAGCAACCTGAACATGTCCTCAAAATGTGAAATTTCTTTCTCTTGGGTAGCAATATATCTAGGTTCCAGTTGAGGATCATTTGCAATCAAATTATGGGTACTGATGAGGGCCATGGAATTTGATTATTCAACTCTGATCAGAATAGGTTCAGTTTGCTCTCTTGCCAATATCCTTTTCATCTCTGCAGCCTTTGACTCCTCATGGTTCATCCATGATGCCAAAGCCAATAATTGTAGATCTCTTAGCTTGGCATTATGGTCCCATACGTTCATGTATGTGAGGGCCATGTTGTGCAAATAAAACTCATCCATTTAATCCCTATCTTCTAGTGTACTTTGATCACAAAGATCAATAAATTACTGCTTGTAGTCTTGAAATGGCATGGTGCCTCTCTGTGCTAGGGTATTAATCTAAAACTACAGCCATTCTTCTTTGAGGTAGAGAGCATAAGATTTAGCTAGAATCCTACACTGGATTGCTTCCAAAGAGAGACTGGACATACAGGCCAATTGATTTTCTCTTTCCTGCAGTTGTCCCCTCAACCATGCATTTTCTGTCTCTAGTTGATTTCTCAATATAGCTTCTCTATCCCTCAAGCCACTAATCTCTCTTCCAATCTCCTTGATTTTCTCTTCCATGTTCCCAATGTCTTCCACCCCCCTTTGATTTGGCGATCTGCATCCATTGGTGAGTTCTGGCCCTCTCCTTCTCAAGCTCAAAAAACAGTGGGATGGAAAATGTTTGAGGTATGAACCTGCCTCCTTCAATAAACTGGTAATAGGAGTCCAATTTAGGTTGGGGGCTTGGTTATTTTGTCTCTGGGTCCTCTTCTTTAGTTTCTTGTTGCTCCCCTACCTGCCTTTCCAATTTTTGTGCCTCCTGTAGATTCAGTGGAGTATCCTGTAGGACTGTTTTTGCTTCCTGTAGATTTTGTTGTGTATCCTGTCGGATTGCCTTTCCCTTGGAGGAAGTTGATCTAGTAATAGGCCTCCTCACATAGGTGATAAGGGACTTAAGGGAAGGCATTTTCTCTTTTTTTGTAGGGGAGTCTTCAATCACAATAGGAATTTTGGTTGATGTTTGTGGTTTCCCCTATCTTATTCTTGTGCTTTTTCTTGTCCTGAAATATAATGGGGTCTGCCTCTGCCTTTTTTCTTTTTGCTTGATTGGGGTGCTAAGAGCAGTGAAGGAAATTGTTTCCTCTCTCTCGATGGCTTCCAGAGACACCCTAGGTGACTCCTCCTTATTTTATGTCCCCTCTTTTGCATTGCCTTCTTCCTCTATGTCCTTCCTATCTTCTTCTTCTTGTATATCTTCATCATCTCTATCAGTTTCTTCCTTAACATCCTCCTTTCTTTCTTCATCATCCTCCTTTCTTTCTTCATCATCCTCCTTCTCTTCTCCCTCTTCTTCTTCATCTTCATCATGTTCCTTTTTTTCATCTCCTTCTTCATTCATCTCATCCTCATCTCCTTATATATCTTCCTCTTCCTGCTTTACTTCCTCTTCACTAACAGTAGGACTAACATCATAAGTGAGAGCTTTGATGTCATCTTTTGTTGGTATGTCTCTGAAAATTGACCATGTTATAGGAGTTCTGAGGTTCTGGAGGGAATCTTCTATAAGGATCATAATTAACTCATGGTGAGCTAGCTGTTGGGAATTTCCCTCCTTCACTTTGATGCTTGAGTCTGTGAGTGATTGATGTAGGAATTATGGTATGTTGAGCCTTTGGTGAGGGGGTGTTTCTGCTCCAAATCTCAATTCTTCAAGGACCCTAAAATGATAGCCATAGACCACACTATACCTACCCTCAAATGAAATGTATTTGATCAGCTGGTATCTTACCTCATTCTATGGATATGGCAGACTTTCCCTCCTTACTCCATTTTTTTCCTCAATGGGTTCCTCACCTTCTCAAAAGAATTTTTGGCAACCTGGCTATCTCCTTTGCCTTCTTTCCTCCATGGTATTCCTAGGGGAAGTGTGGTGACTCTACTGATGAGCTCAGGGGTAAGATCTATATAGAGGCCCCTTATTACAATAGTGGCATGGATTTTGGAGAGTGGAGTGAGGGAGAGAGAAAATTCTTGAGCCACATCATCATCATACCCTCTGAATTTTTCGAAAAACCCCATCCAATTATGTCTTGTGAAGATTTCAAGCACTTGGGGGTTTTGTTGGATTCTCACAGTGTTGGTAGGCTCCCTCCTATTAAACCCTCCTATCATCTTGTTGGTGAAGCTTGAGGAGACGAGAGGGTTGAAACAATTTTCAAATGCAAAACCAAAACAGAAATGACTGTGTATGTAATTCCCTTACACAGTTGCTAAATTCACTCAAACTTAGGGGATTTCTGGTTCAATTATTTGTAAAAAGGGATGTAATTACAGAGCCTACCTCTTTAGATTGTTTACAGTGGCTAACTCCCACGATATCCCTTCTGAACTCTTCTCTTCCAATCCTATAGACAGTGTCTATGTATCCTATAGGAATTCTTGTGCATGATCCTGTAGGAATTCCTGTGGAGTAAAACGATGGAGTTTTTCTTCCAATGGGTTGCCTGGGTATGAGAGTAACCTGAGTGAGTGAGTTCTGAGGAAGTGAAATGCATGAATGCATGGGAACAATGTTTTATTTCCTATTATGGTGATTCGCGATGAGGTGGTGTGCTGGCAGCAAAGGTACGTTGCCATTTTTGGACCGTTGGTCCCCACTACCACCTCATCATTCCCCACTCCTTGTAATCAGCTTCCACCTTATGGATTCATAGTTTTAACTACTTTTGTCCTACTCCTTCTCTATTTTTGAGTTGACTGCAGCAATGTGTCAGAGAACACCTGGTTTTGTATGTGTTGATTGAATGAAGGTGGCCAAGTTAACTGGCCACCTTTTCACTTATAAACCAACTATCTCGTAACCCTTACATTTCTTTTACTACATGATGCATATGAGAGAGCGAGCAGGATACTTACCTGTGGTTCCAATGCTATGCTGCAATTGTCAAAGACCAGAGGTGTTGTTGTGTGTATTTGTTGCATGTTATTCTTCTTCCTCGTGATGTTTACTAATGGCTTCTTTGTTTGTGCAGGTACCTGTGGTTGAAGATATGATGTTGCTGCTTTGGAGCTCCTGGATCATCATGTTGAAGGCTTGTTGCTGGTATGATTGGTATTCTGTGGGATAGGCTGCTACAAGATTTCCTATAGGATGTCATGTAGTTGCTTCTCCCTCGGAACTCTTTAATCATTCTTCTTGATGGGGCTATGATGTTGGAATTTCTAAGTCTAACCTGTTAGAAACACTTCATGTATTTTCTGATTTATTCCTACCTACTTGTTCTATTAATTAACAATTTATTTACCATGTCAATACTGGAAATAAATACAAGTACATGCTCAACACATTACAGATCATCAACTAAAGGAAACAAAATAAGCACACAAGTGACACCGTTGTTTTCGGACCAATGTCCTCGGAAAAACCCAATGCGGGAAAACTGGTGCAACTATCTAAGGGTTTTATTGTTATGCAGTTTTTTAATACAAATTGGGTGCCAAAACTGGCTCACCCAATAGAGAATAATCTCGGTAGTAGTACCTCTCCTTCAGAGGCATATGCTCCGGATAAAACCCCGAATAAACACTCTAACATCTCCTTAAATCTAATCTTCCCCATGAAAAACCCTAGCGTTAGCCTCTAGGGACTGCATCACCCTCTTCTACCCTCTGCGTCAGCTTTCTCGACAATTATGGCAGTTCTCGGCAGTTTCAGTTGTTCCCAGCAGTTTTGGCTTCTGCCCTTTGCGTTAGCTTTCCCGGCAGTTCTGGCTTCTGCCCTCTGTGCCAACTTTCCCGATTGTTCTGGCAGTTCCCAACAGTTCTGACTATTCTTGGCAATTTTGGCTTCTACCCTCTGCGTCAGCTTTCCCAGCTATTCTAGTAGTTCCCAGAAGTTTTTATTGTTCCTAAAAGTTTTGGCTTCTACCCCCTGCATCAACTTTCTCGGTTGTTCCTGGCAGTTCTAGCTTCTACCCTCTCCGTCATCTTTCTTGGTTGCTACTTTGATCCTTCTGACATTATCTCTACCTCTCTGCTTCTGTATTCACTACCCCTCAGCGGAAATTTTGTTCACTCTCTTGACTTCCTCAGTGAACCCTGCTCAGAAAGTCAAAATCTTGATCAACTCAGTGTGTTCTCCAAGTGACCCTCAATCCTCCTCTTATACTTTTCTCGTTGACAAATTAACGACTAAGATTAAGTCCCTAATTAACGGCTTAGATTAGATCTGGCTTGATCCTGACTTTTGGACCATTCTAACACAGTTTTATATTAATTCACATTAATATTCTACTTTCCCTAGGTTTAGACTTAGGAACTCCATTAAAAATATTAATTATTTTAATATCTACCAAACTGTTTAGGATCTAACCAAACCCTTTCTCAATGTTGGAGATCTCATGTGCCTTAGCATCTCCACCAAATTTCATGGCTAGAGAACATCCGATGCTACCCCAAATCAACATGTGAGGATGGTGACATGGATGGAAAGAAGGAACGGGAGTTTGAAGAGCAAGGAATATTCAGGTGATGCTCTTTATTCCTCTCTATTTCCCTTTTTTCGAAGGCTAAAAACAAAAAACAAAAACACTCTTAAAAATGATTTTTTTCTTTTTAATGGTGAGTGTAGGGATGATGATGGTGGGAAAGGTGTGGTGATTGATGATGAAGAAGGTGAATTTTAGTGGCCTAGAAAGTCATTCATTTTCCATAGGACTGCTTCTTGTAGGATTTGTCGATCATTGTAATTCCTACAGGATCATCCTGTAGGTTTTCAAGGGATCCTATAAGAATACAGGGGATCATGTAGAAAACACAACCCTTTTATAAACTGAAGCAATGGAGTGAAAAAACTGACAGAAATGATGGAGGAATGCATGGTAATGAGTGGAAAAATAAATATGTGAGTGACATGGGTCTTTTTGTGATCCTCCTTTGCTCCTTAACCGTCCTTCTTGCTGACCTGCAAATGGAAATTTCATGATTTAATTTTTCTTTTTTTTTAAACAACTAGGATGCCTCTTAGAGGTTTTCACCCTAGTTTTTGCCCAGGGCTCCTCAAGAAAGGTTTTAACCCAGGGATCTTTCTTATTCTCTTTTTTTTTTTTTTTGCACCATGAGCCACCTCAAGAGGTTTTCAACCCAATGATAGGACTTAGGTGCCTCATGGAGGTTTCCACTTGAGTCCTTATTCTTTTTTCTTTTTCTCAGTGATTTGATGAGGGAGGAGCTAGAACTTGCTCCACTATCATCACTATTTTATTGATATCATCAATGAACTCTTGTTTTGATAGATTTCTCTTGTAAAATTTCAATCGGTGTCCATTAACAAGCAAAGGAATGACTTCTTCATCATGGTTTTGATTTGCACTGAACCATTATCATGGTACCCTTCCACAACATAAGGTCCTAGCCATCTTGTCCTTAACTTTCCCTTGAAGTATTTATACCTAGAATCATATAGCAATGCCCAATTGCCTTCTTGAAATTGCCTCTCCTTGATATTTTTATCATTCCAAGTCTTCCTCTGAAGTTGAACTACCTCTCTATGTAGGAGGGCCTACATTCTGAATTCATGCAAACCATTCAACTGGAGCAATCTCTCTTTCTATGCACTGTTGAGATCCAGATCTAGTTGGGTTGCCATCCTTAATGTGTTATACTCAAATTCAATGGAAAACAAGGCCTTTTTCCCATAGAACAACTCATATGGTGTGAATCTAGTGGTGGTCTTCCATATGGTATTATAGGCCCAAGTGGCCTCAACTAGTCTTTCTGCCCAATCTTTCCTGCTATTGCTTACCACTTTGGTCAAGATGCCCTCCAGTGCTCTGTTTGTCACCTACACTTACCCATTAGCTTGTGGATGATAAGGAATGGAGGTTATATGCTTGATCTTGTGATGGTTGAGCAAGCCTTCAATCATGTTGGAGGTAAACTAGCTACCTTGGTCTGTGACTAGCTCTCTAGGGTACCCAAATTTGTAGAATACATTCTCCCTTAGGAACTCAACCACATTCTCTTTTGTTTCTACCTTAATTTCCTTGGTTTCAGCCCACTTAGTCAAATAATCAGTGCACACAATAATTTTTTTTTTTGCCTTTGAAGGAGGTCAATAGGCCCAATGAATTCCATGCCCCACTTGTCAATTGGCTCAAAAGTCACTTGAGGCTGCAGAGCCATTTCATCTCTTGGAGTAGGCCTACCCATCCTTTGGCACCAATCACACTAACTAGTGTATTTTTTCACATCCTAATGAAGAGTGGGCCAATAATAGCTTGCTTGTAACACCTTGAATGTTGTCCTCTTTGCTGCAAAGTGGCCTCCACAAGGCCCATCATGACAAGTCAAAAGGATGTCAAATAATTCCTCCTCCCTAACAAACCTTCTCAAGATTTGATCTGGGCCAAGTTTGAAGAAATTTCCCCCAATATAAGTGAAGGGGGCACTTTTCCCGACTATCTTGCTCTTTTATTTGGAGAACAAGTTTGGTGTGAACTGTGCTTATACCAAATAGTTTGCTATATTAGCAAACCATTGAGAGAGAACTGAAATAGAAAATAAGTGCTTGTTTGGTGTTTGGTCATCCACCATTCCTTCTTCACCTCGAGGAAAATTTACTCCAGACAAAAATTATGCAACAACATTTTCCTTACCAGGCTTATCAACAATGGTTAGATCAAACTGCTGTAATAAAAGTAACCATCTTATAATTCGAACATTCACATCTGGTTTGTTCATTAAATATTTGATTGCATCATGGTCAGTATGCACAAATGTTTGATAGCCTGTAATATAATGCCTGAATTTGTTTAATGAATGCACAACAGCTAGGAGTTCCTTTTCAGTCACTATATAATTTAGTTCAGCCTTTGATAAATTCTTACTTATAAAATAGATAACATAAGGCAATTTTTCATCTATCTGACCTAGGGTTGCTCTTATGGATTTGTGTGAGACATCAGCTTGAATATGAAAGGGGAGGGCCCAATTTGGGCCTCAGAGAATTGGTGTAGTCGTTAACTTATCCTTTAGGATTTCGAAGGCCTCTTGACAGCTTTTTAACCATATAAACTCAGAGCCTTTGGCCAACAAACCAAATAAAGGAGAGACTAACTTGCTCAAGTCCTTTACGAACCTTCGATAGTATCCAGCTAATCCTAGGAAACTTCTAACATCTCTTTCCTTTTGAGGAGGTGGGGCCCTTTGGATGATAGCTATTTTGTTTGGGCCACCTACAGTCCTTGCTGAGATATTGAATGACCTAGCATGGTCCCTGCAGTCATTAGGAATTCACATTTTTCAGGACTGGGAGACAGGTTCATCTCGATGAATTTGTGCATCATTTTGCCTAGGTTAGACAGGGCTTCTTGAAAATCACATCCATAAGGTCTAAAATCATCCATATAATTATCCACCGCATCATGGACTAATTCTGCGAAAATACTCAAGACTGCTCTCTGGAAAGTGGTCGGAGCATTGCATAGGCCAAAAGGAAGGACCCTATAGGCAAAATTACCCCAAGGATAGGTGAATGTGGTTTTATCCTAGTCTTTTGGGCAAATATGGATTTGGTTGTACCCACTGAATCCATCTAGGAAAGAAAAAAAAAATTCCTGCCAGGCCATCTAGCACTTGGTCAATGAAGGGTAGAGGAAAATGATCCTTCTTTGTGGCTTTGTTCAACTCCTTGTAATTGACACAAATTCTCCACTTACCATTTTTCTTGGTAACCAACACCAAAGGAGAGACCCACTCATTGTTGGAGATAAGGTAAATGAATCATGCATCTATCAGTTTTTGCAGTTCTTCTTTGACTATATCTTAAGAGCTAGATTCATCCTCCTTTGTGGTTGTCAGACCGGATTGCAACCTTCTTTGTTGTATATGTGGTGAGTACACACTGAGGGGTGTACTCCCTTCATTTCTTTATAACTCCAAGCGAAGGCTTCTAGATTTTCCTTTCACATGTTGCATAACTCCTCTTCTTGGAGAGCAGAAAGATATGGATTGATTTTCAAGGTTCTCTCTGGGCCGAATTCTATGGTTTTGACACAGAGTGGGTTGGAATTGGCCAAGCATAAGTCAATTGGATGTTTTTTATGGGTTTCCTTTACTACTTCTTCTAAGGGCAATGAACTGGGAGTTGGACTTTGTAGTAGGTGTTCAATCAAGTCATCCTCATCCTGTTGTCCTCCTCCCATGGTTGTCTCTAAAGTATAAAGTTGGGCTGAATAAACTTCATCTTCTTCCTCCTCCTCCAACTGTAAAGGTAAGTCATGCTCTAGAGAAGGTTGAGAAGGAGGGTATAGGACTAACAGCTTGGACATATGCCCATTCTTGATGGTCATATTCTCAACTCTGCAGCTAATGTAAGCAACGGCAGTAGCTAACCATGACCTCCCAAGGATGAGAGGGTAACCAATAACCTTAGCCTTAGGCTGGAGAACTAGGAAATCTATAGGGTACTCCCAAGAGTCAATGGATACAATCACATCCTCCATAATTCCCTCAGGGGTTACTGTGGAATGGTCTGCAAGTTGCAGAATTGTTGTGGTCTTCCTCAATGAACCTTGGAAGTTGATATTGAGCATGGTGTCCTTGGTCTTCACATTAATGGAAACCCCAAGATCGATCAGAGTGCGTGGGACAATGGTTCCATTGATTTTCACATCTACTACAAGGCTTCTAGGGTCCAAATATTTTGGACAGATTACCTACCCCAGAATTAAGTCAGACAATTACACAATGACATTAATGGTAGGGGCATCCCTTTTTCGCCTCCCTGGATGCTTGAAGCACTTCTCCTTAATCAACTTATTGTAAATAGTAACATCTTTTATTGCCTGGAGAAGCGGGATTTTTACACATAGATTTTTCAATTCTCCCAGAAGTTCAGTCTCTTCTAGGGTAGGATGGAGTGGTTGGGTTAATCTCTCAAGAAAGGGTGGATTTAATTTAAGATTGCTTTCTTCTCTTTCTTCTTCAACCTCCCTAAGTGGAGATGGAGGTTGGTTATCCGTGAGAACTCTCCCAAATCTCAGGTTAATCTCTTGGATTTCCACAGCATAAGTTGGGTATGATGTCTCTCCACTGTATACTTGTTGAGCCTACCAGTTGTTCGGGTTTGGATTTGGCTAGGTAGAGATCTGAGGTTGCTTGGGTGGAGCAGAGTGTAGGAGTTGTGGTTGGGTAGGTGGTGGAGGCAATAGAGCTGGAGAATTTTTGTATTATGGCCTCCACCCATGGAGAAGTGCATTCCACTGAGGTTGTGGCGGAGCATAAGGTTGAAATGAATGGCTAGATGGTTGGGAGTGATACTGAGATGCAAAGGACCAAGGACGGGGTGTAGACCAAGAAGGATGAGCAGGGGGTCCCCAAGAAGGTATAATTATGGTTTGGTTGGGGTTGTAATATGCATGGGACGACCCTTCCATGCCCTATTAGTATGGTCTAGACCCATGAGGTCTCCTTTGGTTAATGTAGCAAATCTGCTCAGTGACCCCTTCAGCTCCTTGATATACAACTTTGAGTCAGGGAAAAGAAGGGCACTTGTTTGTGGAGTGGTTTTCTTCACAGACCAAGAAAATTTCAATAGAGTTCAATGGAAATTCATTCCTAAGATGCCTCCTGGTGCATCTAGGACAAAAAATGGCCAAGGCTCTCTTTGCTTCCTCCTGCTTCCTCTTAATGTGCATGCTGTCCATTTGCAAGGCAAGGGTTTTCATCATCTCACTTTTGAAATCTTCCAGCATGTTTCTAATTTCACCCTTAATGGATGAGTTGGAAGACAATGTATTGACCATAGGTTGACTACCCCTACCCTTTTTCTTGGTTTCCCTAGAATGGTTTCTAAAGATAGTCTTGATATCCTCATAGGGTAATTGGTAGATATCTCATTCTGCTAACAAATGTAAGGTATCCAGAAGATCTTCTCTTACTCCCCTAAGTAGGACCAGCTTCAGTGACTCAGGGTTAGGTGTACACCTGGGTCTTTTGTAACTAAGTTGGAATCTTTCTTCGTAATCCTCTAGGGATTCATCATTGCCTATGGTCATCCTAAAAATTTATTCTTTAGCATCCTTTGACCTATAGTAGTCCCGATATTTGTTTTTAAAGGCCTGATGCATCTGAGCCCAAGTTGTGATGCTATCTCTAGGAAAACCCATGAACCAGCGCAATGTTGCATCCTTGAGGGTAGATGGAAATAGTTTTAACTTTTGCTCATCATCTGTATAGTCATAGGTTCGGCATATAACAGCAAACTCAAATAGGAAAGTGTCGGGGTCTATTTTGGAGAATTTGGTATCTACGGATAAATACTAATTCCCTAGATAAGTAGCCATATCTAGAACAACAGTTTAAAGAACTTTAGCCTTTTCCTATAAGCAATAGATAAGACAAAGAAGATGAGATTACCTACTTGTAGTTTTGCTTTCCTTGTCTCATTTGTATTGATCCTATCACTCCTTCTCGTACTTAACATGCTTGATAAGTACCTGTAAACATCAATAGAAGACAAAGAACCAATCAAAGCAAAAGATCTATTGAATACAAGTAAATGGAATCAGATACATTCACACATATAAGCATCATATAACAAGGTAAGCATATGGGAAAAAGGTTCAAATACTTTATTGAATAGAAGAATGAATTACAACCATCAATTCTAATTCGAAGTCACTCCTCCAACTTGGATTCCATCCACATCACATCAAAAGCATGACAAACTTGCAGCATAACAATACTTGTCTCAAAATCAATTCTCCTAGCAACATTATCTCCTTACAATTCAACATAGTCCAACCCCTGATCACTTATATGAGTGTTCAATTTATAGGAGGATGAAGGAGGTTATGTCATAAACAGGGGTACTGAATGGATCTCCATACTTAGAATTAGTTCCATGGAGGAAGGGATGAGAGGATAAGATTCATATTAACTCATTCCTCATCCATTTTCGAGCTCATAGGAGTTGATAAGTGAGGGAAACTTCTAGATGACTCCAAGAGATAAGAAGATTCCCCAAACCCTATGTGAATTTCACTCAATCTCGCCCAGCACAAGTGAAAGAGGGCCTAAGTGCTCTGCAGAGCACCCTGGCATGGACTCAATTGCTCTGCAGTGCACCCTTACATGGGTCTACCTACACTGGTCCCTTTAGAGATCATTTCAGGATGTCTTCAAGTCATGAAATTTTCTGGGAAGGAGGCATTCAAAACGGTGACTTGTTTAGGGCATGTAGCAACTGAAATTAGGGTTTGATGAGCCCTAAAATATTGATCTAGTTGATGGGAGTGATATGCCCAAATGGATCTGTAACAGCTACCCCCTAAAGCATGAAATCAAAAAAATGTTAATGTTGAATGAAATTCTTTACGATGTGATGAGGAGGTTTCGAAGTGGAAGGTGACCTGCATCAATTACAATACATATATCATGATTTTTTTTATATTCTTTCATGAATTGTTGAGGGAAGGCATACCCATGCTCAACATATAAACTTTCATTACATGTACATAGACAGTCATGCACAGATATAGACCCATGACCAAAATGACCATCAATGTAAAGCCATTGTACATATGATTTAGTACTCCTGAAGTCGCAGCCTAGAAGGATGAAACTAGATCTGAGGTATTCTATCTCGTTCAATCATTCTCTCAAGTACGAGTCTAACCATGTGAATATGTGATCTGAAGTCGAACATGGAAGACATTATCTGAATACGAGCCAATGATGTGAGCCGCTAACAGACGCGAGAGAAATCACCGATAATGATAATGATCCTTAAGGTACTGCAGTACATTCTGCATGGTGTGAATGGATGCTTTGATGTCAAACACCATACAAAGTCTTTCGGTTCAATGCCATTGATGTCAACCTATCGCTAGAAGCGAGAAACCTACCATTGATGTATGCAAGCCTCAAGGTACTGGAAGGGTGATTCTAAGTCAACTTCTTGGATAATGTGCTAATGTCGACAAGAAGTGACTCATCTCAGGAGGGTCTTGATGTATCCCACATCAATGACACGAAACAAGTGTAATGATTTTTGGAGAAAAAATTTGACTGATGACACTCGGTTCAGGAATGGTGGTCATGAAAATTAAGGTTTATGGTATTGCAAAGGATGAATTTAAATTGGATGAATTCTCTTGAACATGTTAGTGACACTAAAATGAATTGGTAGCATTAACCCAAAATAAAGTGGTGGATAGTAAGATAGACCAACGGTATGATGACCATCAAGCTAATAACCCAACCCAAGTATTCATGGTGATGAAGTGAAAGTGTCATGTTCAAGAGCGACCTGCTACCATAAAGTCGTTTTCTGCTTTTCCCCATTTTCCCTTGTGATTACTGACCAGTACTTCTTTATTTTTTATCAAGTTTGAGGAGGATAACATATGCTTGTTGTATAATTCCACCCTTTGGGTGAATCCGATGCTATGTGATGTTTTAATGAGTCTAGCGAAGGTGAAACTCGATCTTGTCTAAATGGACAAGCTTGTCACTATTTGATGTTTTAACGAGTTTAAAGACAAAGATAACTCGGTTATTTTCATCTTTAGAGAGTTTGAAAAGGGACAAAAATAAAACTCCACAAGTTCTTTTTCGTAAATTTGTCTCTCAACCCTAAAAAAGCTAAAAAATATACAAGAGAGAACATATTGACCATGTTCGGTCAACGTATTCCTTTTTTGTAGTTAATCTATCTCAGCCCGAAAAAGGGTTAAACTTATACTGAGTATATGTCGTTTCCAATCCGTTAACCAGCTGAAAAGGACAAGCGCTCAGAAATATTTTCACGTTTAGAGAGTTTGAAAAGAGACTAAAGAGGACTCCAAGGGGGTTCCTTTTTCGTTATTTATCAAAGCTTGAAAAAGAGATAAAAGTATGCTCTATGGTCAAAGGTACAATTTACAATCGAGCACGTCAAGTTCTACAAGTCAGCTATAAAACATGCTCAAAACATCACCAAATGGATTAAAAATACCTATTTCATAGGTAAAAATAGGCAAATACTAATGTTTACTCGATTAATGAACATGAAATAAATATAAGACAAGTTTTTACCATGAAATTTTTACCATTTGATACTTACAATTCAATTTTGTGCTCTGGGTTTAGTTTTTTACCTCAAACCTCATCAGCTGTTTGCAAAAGATTCTGTGGACCATTTCTCATGCCGTCCGGACTAGGTAGTAGATCTACCCCTCCTCTTTCTTTTCAGGTCATTCTTTTGCTATTTTGTGCAAGTTTTAGGATTTTTTGGGGCCTCTTAGGTTTGATTTGTTTTGCCCTATGATAAACACAGGATTTCACATCAAAAATTGCATTGAAGAGCACCTTGATAGAAGGTTGCCTGCTCTTCAACGCATTGTCTCTATCCCTGGGCTGCGCTGTGCAAGTTTCCCGAATTTGATTTAATTGTTTGCTCCAAAAATTGTCATGTTTTTTGCTTGGAAAGGATCATAACTAAGCTTATGATTGGGTTTCAAGATTTCATCGGATCAGAATGTCAATTACATGGCAAGAAACAGAACATCAAGAACAAGACATGTTTGCCCTAAATAACCCGGGTACAGTTGAGGCCCTCAAAAACTGTGGGTTACTCAAAAACTTTAGGTTGTCTGGAATGAGGCAACAAATAGAACTATTGCAGTTCCTGGTTCATGCATGGGATATGACAGATCAGACTTTTCACATAAGAGACAAAATGGTCCCTATTACCATTGATGATATTTACTTTCTTATTGGATTGTCAAGGTGAGGTGCCCCCATCTCACTGTCTGGATTTTCCCATGGAGGTGAATCGGTGAGAGAATACATTCGACAATTTTTTCAGCCAGGTAAACAGCCTAGCAAGGATGGGAAAATAAACATCAGAGATGTAGGTGATTTTCCTTTGAGAGTGATCCTCTTCACAATCGCAAAGTTGGCTGGCAGTGTAACACTTCATCTGGCAAACAGATCATATATGCAATATGAACTTGAGTGTCTAGAGCCAAAAGTATTCAACTGGTGTGAGGTCGTGCTTTCCTCACTAAAAGAACAACTGACCAAGGTAAAAAGTGGTAAGATGAATAATTTTTGCTATGGTTTTATCCTAATCACTTTTACCTTAGAGAGAATCCCATTGATGCAACTGCAGCATGTATCAATGGGTGTAGTTGGTCTTAGAGATCCACGTATTCAAAGGTGGGTCGAATTGATGGCTCGACTTGCGGGTCGGTCAACAATCATTTTTTCCACTGCATTCTTCTGTTGACTCGATCGACAACACCTTGTCATCAAGGAGCATCCATACTGAGAGATGGATTTCAATGGAGAAACAGACTTGATTCTACTAGTTGGAGCACAATGGGGTGCTAAAGGTAAATTATTTGTCCAAAGTGTTTTTTTATTTTTGAAGTTTCTACATGTTTTTGTGTTTTTTAATGTTTCCAAGACTAAACTAAAATCATTCTTATGCATGTATATGTGGGTACTGTTCGACCTGTGGGACACCAATAGGGTACAAGTGGGCCAGTGTGGAGAAACATTGGGAGAGCAATCCTCTAGGACTTGGATTTGGTTGAGACCTTGGCAAAGTTGCAAGATCACATAGAGGGATTAACCCTTGGTATTTTGAATGTTCGGATCAAGGAGTTACCTATGAGGTTGTAGTGCCACACTATTGGTGTTCCTAGCCATTGGATGAGGTTTTTGCGCATGATAGCATAAGTTGTGACCTGTTATCATGAGCATCACTAGGTCTACTTAGGATATTTTGCACACATTTTGAGTTTTTGGGTCAGATGACCAAACTTGTCTTGGACACAAAGTTTGTAAAAACTTTTAAAACATCTATCTATTTTACTTTTAGAGTTTTCTATAGTTATGTGCAATCCTATTCAACTAATGATGTGAATTGAAAATGTTACTTTTACATGTGTCACAAATGTCTATTTAACACATAATTCGCTAGAGAATCAATTAATGTGTTAAAGTTTCTAGAAATATGTTGGTATTGAATGTATTCAAAATTCCTTTCCAAAATACGAACTCTAAGGAACATACGAAGAATTGTTGGGTTTCGTACAGTATACACACTTGTAATTTTTAGTACGACGAGTTGTGAATCGAGCCTAACAATGATTTGGCGAATTCCAAGTGAAATGGCATCAGAGAGAAGTTCAATCAACGTGCTACACTCAGCGATATTGTTTGTTGAATGACCAATACAAATCCCTTGAAAACTCAATAACTCACCACTTGGAGAAAAAATAGCCCATGCTGCAAAAGATAGGTTTTGCGTACTACGACTAGCACCATTGGCATAACCAACAAATGGTTTTGAAGATTCAGACATCTGCAACAAATGCAAAGCGGATTACTAACCAGATAAAAAACTCTAAAAGGCACACACTGACACACACATGCAATGAAAGCATATATACAGTGAGTTTTATTACACTCATTAAGCATAGTAACATTTTAGGTACAGCCCATTTCGGGGCTGAGACAATGGAATCCCATCATAATCTATTAACTCGTAGGCACCTTTTGCCAAAACATGCTTGACAATAAGGACCCATCCACATTGGTTCAAATTTCCCTGCTCCAAGTTTATTAGCTTCCTAATCGTAAAGCAAGACCAGATCTCCTTCCAAGAAGATACAAGGCTTGACATTTCTATGATATTGTACCTTGATTCATTCTTATGCACTTCGTTAGCCAATGCGGCATCACGACGGGTTTCATCCAGATGGATAAATTCCAAGAAACGCACTTCTTCTTCAAAGTGTCGGGTAATAGGTCAATCACGAGTTTGAGAGATGAAATTTCACATTGTATCGGTAAGATTGCTTCCAAACCATACACCAACTGAAAGGGTGTAAATGCAGTTGCATTTCTCACCGAGGTTTGATATGCCCACAAGGCAGAGTACAGGATTAAATGCATGTTTCATTTTTGAACCCCTATCATTCTTTGAAGCATTCTCTTCAAGACTTAGTTGATGGCCTCAACTTGTCCATTCATTGGTGGATAATAAGGGGTATAAGTATCATGTGACAGACCTAACTTAGCAGTCAACTCAACCATGATGTGATTGCAAAAATGCGAGCTGTGATCTGTAACTATGGCATGTGGTACACCAAACCATGCAACCACATGGTTGAAAAAGAAAAGTGTAGTCGTTTCACCACTTTTGTTTAATGTTGGCATCGCCTCTTCCCATTTAGTAAAATAGTCAACGACGACCATAATATACCCATGCCCCCCGGCCGAGGTGGGGTTACATGTAATGAAGTCAATGCCCCATTCGGTGAATGGTCCAACAACAACGACTGGATGCAATGGTGTAGATGGTAAGCTAACTTTACGGTCATAGAGCTGACATGCATGACAGCTTATGATGGCAATTATGCAATCTTTGAATATAATAGGCCAAAAGTAACTGGCACGGAGAATTCTTTGCACGATAGCATAACCAAAAAAGTGTCCACCACAAGAACCTAAATGGAAATCATTCAATGCTTTCTTAGCTTCCTCATGTGTGAGGCACCTCCGTAAAACTATATCAATACCATGATAGTAAAGAGTGTCGCCAATGATCAGATAATCTTTAGCTTGGTATTGGATACATCGTTGTTTCGAGCGAGAGGTATCAGGCCAAAGAGTTTGGGTCTGGAGATAGATCAATATATCTCCATACCATGGGTTAAATGACAATATTAGGAACAGAGACTCATTCAAAATTGATCGTTCATATATTGAATCAATGGAGGTCGAGGGAAGGTCACAAAGTACCTCGGAGAAAACTAGAGATTTCTTTGATTTGGACTTGATGAATTCCATATCAAACTCCTACAAATTGACTATCCATTTTGAGTATTTTCCCCCAAGTTATTGACGTGAAAAAATATATGTCATAGGGTTGCAATAGGAAATAACAGTGGTATTCCAGAGCAGGATGTAGTGGCAAAATATTTGAACAACTTGCACAGCTGCCAAAGCCAACTTTTCGACATGAGAGTACTTACTTTCCGTACCATTGAGATTAAAACTCAAGTAATATATCGGATGTTCAATCCCATTTTCTTCTTGGACTAAAACCATGCCAATGGTTGTATCTGCAATGGTGAGATACAGGTAGTAGCTGTTTTGATAATTCAGAGAATAAATTAATGACGCTCTAATCAAGGTATCTTTAAGAGCATCAAAGGAAGCTTGTGCAACCTGATCCCAATGGAAGGGTGTCCCCTTTTTCAATAAGACGTGTAAAAACTTTAGCCATTTTAGTGTAATTTGGAATGAACCTCCTTAGAAATTTAGCCTTCCCTTGGAGTCTCTATATTTGTAAAATATTTGAAGGTGGAGGAAAATCAAGAATTGTCTGAACCTTTAGTGGATCGAGTTGAATTCTATCTCTAAACACTACGAATCCAAGCAATCGACTAGAACCAATGCAAAACACACATTGGTGTGGATTGAGTCATATCTTGTAGTGTCGGCACCATAAAAATATTGCTCTCAAATGTTGCGGGTGATCAGTCCGCTTTTGTGAATGAACAAGTAAATTGTCAAGGTAAGTTTGAACAATGTGCTTGATGTCATGGAAGGCATATTTCATTTCCATCTAGAATGTGGCTCTCGCATTCTTCAAACCGAAAGGGAGTTTCCTATACGCAAATGTGCCCCATGGACAAATTAAATTTGTTTTAGATTGGTCCTATGGGCAAATATTGATTTGATTGTAACCGGAAAAACCATCCATAAATGAGAATATTTCGCATCTCGCACATTCATCAATTATCTAGTCGATAAAAGGAGTAGGATAATTGTCTTTTGGACATGCCTTATTTACATCCCTATAATCGACACACACTCAAATTGTCCCTTGCTTTTTCATGACAAGAACAATGTTGGAAACCCAGTAAGTAAGAGGTATAGGGTAAATGAATCCAACATGCAAAAGATTTTCAACTTCTGCTTTAATGGCAGCGGCTTTCTTTGGATGAACAAATCGAAGCCACTGTCTTACTGGTTTGACATCAAGATACATTTTGATTCCATGTTCAACATTACTAAAGTCTATACTTGGCATCTCCTTGTATGACCATGCAAATATATCTCGAAATTCATGAAAGAGAGTATGGGAATTATCAAGTTCTAATGGAGAGAAAGATTTACTGACATGGATGTTTTCTACAACATTAGGTTTGGTTGAAATATTAATAGAAATCCTTTCTTCAATATTTGATAGGTTTTGCTCGAAACAGAATTCGAAAGGAAATCAACAACTGAAGGGTGGTTAAATTCATTTGAATAATCTTCATTGTCATCTGGAAGATGGGAACGATGATGATAATCTTCCCAAGGTTCTTCTCCTATCATCACGGATTGGACGATTCCTTCATCCGTAGAAAATATAAGTGAAAAAAGGATCCGAAGAAGTACCATATTCTAATGAACGGTCTACCCATACAATTGGTGAAAGTGGATTTGGGTTTGCCGCACAAGCCAGAAAAATGGATTGCTATGAAATCTCAATGGGGCTTAGCGACATAATTTCAATATTACTATCAAATTCAGAATTGTTGGTAATCCTCCTTAGATCAGATGAGGTGGAGGAAATCATGTTGCAAGTCTCTACTCTTGCTACTTCCGCCAAATCAGATGGTGACGGTAGCGTAAAGTACCCATTAGGGAAGGATCTTTAAAGAGACCTACACGAACATTTTGAAGTGATAACGGGGGTCCGTGTACCAACGAAATGCTTCAAGTAGCCTGAGAACTAGATGCAAAGAAGGCAAGCTTATCGATAACTGTGATTCCACTTTTATGAGGGAATGCAATCGTACAAAAGTACGTGGAAACCACAGTAGCCATAGCATATACCCATGGCCTTTCCAGTAAAATGTTGTAGTCGAGGGGTCTGTCAACTACCTCAACTTCAACAGTAATTGTTTTTCCCCCTAGTTCAATTTGCAGGTTACTCAAAATCCCACAAGGCATATATGTTCGTCCATCAAAAGCTTTTAACGTTGTTGGTGATCGTGACAACGGCGGTGATCCAAGTTTTTTCCAGCAGCTCATTGACATAATGCAAGTAAATGCCCCCTCGTAAATAATAGTTTAGTGAACATTTTCATTTAGAGCCTTTACTTGAATTAGGAAAGCTAATTGTGTCAGTAACTGTGGTGTATATCCCACATGGTTAAAAACCACAAGATTGGAATATGTAGGGTCTATTCCACCAATTGCTGACAGTAAAGCCTACTTCTAGGAGGGATGGTTTTGTAACACCTCGAGTGTCGACATAGCAGAAGGTGATTGAGCAAGGTCTTCTACTATGTTATAATTTTGATATGCTCGAGCTCGAGGGTTAAATGTCGATTTATGCACAACTCCCTTTGGTGGTTTTATTGTCAATTCTGGTGCAATAGGCGGTGGAACATTTTCAGATGAAGTTGAAGTTGAAGGACTAGGTTGATCAGTGGCCTGATTATTTGATGATGGTGGTGGATTTCCATAATATTTATTTTGTGTTGACACCAACACTTCATTTTGAGGCTTTGTAATGGACAGCATAAGTACTTCGGATGTGGAAGCATGGTCTGCTGCAACCAAATGTGTCTCTGGGTTTGGAAACGGACCAGTCAACACTACAGATGTGTTAGAAGTCTTTAGAAGCTTAGAGACTTCTGAGTGGTGTGGAAAATATCTTGTAAAATGCTTGTCATCATAGATTAGACATGGATAACAATATTTCCTTGCTGAAGTAGAGGAATCAGATGATTTCTCTTGAGGGGGATTATCTTGCTTCTTCTTGTTTTTCCCCTTCTTCTTGCCTCCTAGTTGCCTTTGATTCTTGCCTTTGTCAGATGGCACAGCATTGAATTTGGAAGCAAGAGTGTTTTCTGCTACATTGGAAGTTTGATTAGAAATGGAAAGTGTTTGACCAGATGGTCTACCTATCATTTGCGTACTCGAAGAACCAATCACACCATCATTGGCATGAGAGTCCTTATTCGATTGTGGAGGAAGAGGAATAGTGAAAGCTGGTCGAAGTGCATTCAGAATATTGTCATAGAGCGTGCCAGATTGTGTGTAAATCAAATCCAAATATTGGGCACGAGAAATTACTTACTCTTTTGTGACAACTCCACCTTTCGCTACATCCTTAATGATTGATGGAAACAAGGATTTTATAAACCACTCAGCCAAAAGCTGATCAGGAACATAAGTCTTAACCATTCGACGATGACACCACCACTCATGAATATGATCTGATATATGAGTAGCATTAGTTTGTTTAAAATTGGTTAGGAGTTCCGTTCCAGTCTCGTATTTGATAGGTAACTGGAAATGGGTCAAAAATGTGGTAGCTAAAGTCATAAAGTTGTCAAAAGAAGCTCGTGGTAACTCAATCTCAGCCAGACCAGTAAGCATTCTTTAGAAAAGATGAAGTCTAACTAAGTCGTCATTTAAGGAGTTTGATGAACACCACAAATGAAAATTCATGACATGATTTGATGGGTCTTCTTCAGGATTTCCATTGAATTTCGGAATGTCAGAAGGTAACTTATGCAGAATCACCGGCCAGTGAGGTGCATATAAAATTAGATCATTAGTGAGCCGATTCAAATCTGGTAATTCAAGAGTTGCTACAAACGACAACTATCGATTCAAGTCAGGTTGAGCATACCCAGGATATGATGGAATTGCCTAAGCAATAGGTCTTTGCATACCAGCATAGGGCATTTGTATCTGGTAACCTTGATAAGGTGGTTGTTGAAAAAATCTAGTATAAGGTGGTTGTTGATAACCAAGTTGAATTTGTGGTTGTCCATAACTAGCAAAGCCTTGTTGACCAGGACCTTGGTAAGCTTGATATTGTCCAAACCTAGGTTGAGCTTGTTGGGCAGGTGCAAATTGGGGTTGGAATTGCTGGAATTGAGGTTGTTGATATTGGGGCTACCACGGTTGTTGAATCAATTGTTGTTGTTTTTGGTACAACTGTTGTTGATTTAATGATTGTTGTTGCCCAGCAATGTAAGGTTGACTACGTTGTGAATAAAATATACCAGTGTAAGCCTAAGTCACTTCAGATAAAGGTACACTAACCTAAGGTTTCTGGACCCCAGACACAAGAAACAGCCAAAGAAACTTGGACCTCTTGAACTGAAACTTGTGGTTGTGAGGTAGAAGGACCAGCTTGTATAGGTTGAGATACAACCATTTGAACTTGTGACTACAGTACAGTGGTAACAACAGGTGTAGTAGGAATAGCTGACACAGTTTGCATTGGTTGTGTTGGATACATAAGCCTTGGTTGAACTGGCATTGTTGGTTGTCATTGATAGACTCGCATTCCAGACTGACCTGAATACGACTAGATACTACCATATGATGGTCCTCCGAGATATGGAGGATAAGGTGAATAAGCATATTGTTGTCCATATGGTGGCAATCCAGTATGTAATGGATACATAGGTCAATGTTGACTAGATTTCCCAGTTTGATATTGATATGCAGGATCAAACTATTGGGTTCCTGTAAATGAAGAACGAGGTAAAATTTCAGTTGAGGACATGGGTGATGACCTCGACATAGAAGCAACCCCTAAATGGGTTCTAGATAAAGATTGGTAACCAACCGAGATGGACGATTCACCATATAGATGTGACTCAGGAGTAGTATAAAACATTGAAGAGGTTGCGACAGAAGATTCTTCCATAGTTGCATCAAATGATACAGTCTGGGATATTGACGATTGTTCAGCCATAGTTAATTAACCCAATAAATGTCCTAAAGAATCAACGGGCACTTGAAAAGAAGCAGGATCAAAAGGAGCAGTAAAATGAGGAGTATAAGGGTAAAGATAAAGCTCGGTTCCAAAATGGAATGGGGTTCCAGGTGTAGTATCTTCTTCAAATTCTTCCTCAATAGTAATTAAACCAAATGGAAGAACTTCACCATCAGGTCCGTAATAGACTTCTAGTGTTGGTAAAGTGCAAGTTTCAATAGTTACTGATGTCTAAGGGTTAACCGGTTGATCGTTTTTCAGTAAAGTAACAACTTCTGAATGTTCAAATTCAAAGTCCAGATGTTCTGGTAAAAGAACAACAGTTTCAGGGAGAGGATCCTGAACAACTTCAGGTTTAGAAGTAACTTATGTTTGAACTATGATAGGTTTTGGATTAACTTTTGGTTGAACTCATTCAAGTTCAGAAGTAATTTCTTGTTGAGAGACTTCAAGTTGAGGATCAACTTGTTGTTGAACAACTTCGGTCACTGTTTCACTAGTATCAGTTATAGTGTCCTCAGGTAATTGTGAAACTTCTTCTTCAGTAACAGATCTACCAGAAATAGTTGGAGTAACTAGAGTCTCACCACTTACAGAAATGGATGATTATGGTAATTCAAATGAAGAACTAGGAGTCCTTGATGTATTTGACTCAGTTAAGAGAGACAACTTTGACTCAATAAGTGTAGCTTCGGGCGGCAAAGGCGGTTTACTCGCTGCTCTCCATGAACAACGGGGTAAGGGTTAATGTTCCTCCACGATTGATGATTAATTTTCTTACAAAAAAATAAAAATAAAAAGGGGTAAACTAGGAAAAAAGGTATACCAAGCAACTGTGAACTGCAGAATACCTCCCGATGAACCGAGAAATACGGGCAGGCAATCTCCCCGAATGTTGTGTTTGGTGTATCACAATATACAAGGAAACTGACTCGGTTACCAAAGGATGGATAGCAACCTAGTTTTGTCCTCCCATATATGCCCGAAAGTACGTGGAGGCCCAATCTGTATAAGTGTTGTCTAATGCAAAACCACACAGTGAGAGCATTCCCATATACTTTACATATCGTAACACCACCCTACATACCCGAAGGTACATGGACGAGCTACGATATACTCACATATGTGGAATGAGCTATCACACTCGAGATGTATTGCAAACAAGTTAGCAAAATCTGCTTTGTTTTACGACGTCAAACATGTCTCTAGCCTAGAACCACTAAATGTTTTTCGTTAGGTGACAATGCTCCATTAGGTAAATTGATGTTAATTTTAAGTTGATATTGCTTAGGAATTTTCCTTTCAAGTTCACCAAGTGATGTATTATGAAATTCCTAAGAATGCAACTATTATGATAAGCATTATTTCCATTCAATTTAACAATGAAAATCTTAGCTAATAGGGATAGAGCAATCAGATTTCTTTCGATCAAAGAGCAAAGAGTACAATCTAATGCAATTTCCCTAAACTATTCCTATGAGCACACATAAAAATTTTCAATGCAAAATGCATGTATTTATTTTCAATTTCCTTAATGTGAATATGAACAAAAGGAAACTAATTCACATACAATCAATCAATCTTTAACAAGAATGAAGACCTTACGACAATTTCATTTCGAAGGAAAATAAGACTTTTACAACACTTTATTTCGAACAAAGATTAATCAACTATAATCTAACTTTGACAATGGATCGATAATGACAAAGAAAAAATTTAAGAAAAATTAATCAACCAAGTCAAAGTGGGGCTAGCTAAGGAAATAAAAACGTGTTTTCTGAGACATGACATTCATTGATCAATCAGCAAGCAATCAAATAGAAGAAAGTTGGCAAAAACTTAATCCAAAGGTGGGAAACTGACCCTAGGAGGATTAGCACAGCCCTGAATGGGAGGCAGTGTGCTTCAGAGCATTGTCCCTAAGCTAAGGGTGATCTACAGCGCATTGTATCCCTCACAAGCCTACGCTGGTGATAGTAAGCCATTTCAAGAGGCAATTTGACATAGTTTTGACCAAAATTCAATGCAAAAGAGCTGAAATATAATCAATGAACACAAGTAGGGTCTACAAGAGTGTCCTAGGAGGTGAACAAGCTACTAGGAAGGATGATTTTTCCCCAATGGAGTCGCCAATTTGTTTTGTAGAATTTGGTATCTACGAATAAACACTAATTCCCTAGATAAGTAGCCATATCTAGAACAATAGTTTAAACCACTTTAGCCTTTTCGTATAAGCAATAAATAAGACAAAGAAGATGAGAAGACCTACCTGTAGTTCCACTTTCCTCTTGTCTCATTTGTATCGATCATGTCGCTCCTTCCTATACTTAACATGCTTAAGAAGTACCTATAAACATCAACAAAAGACAAAGCACTGATCAAAGCAAAAGATCTATTGAATACAAGTAAATGGAATCAAATACATTCACACATAAAAGAATCATATAATAAGATAAGCATATGGGAAAAAGGTTCAAATACTTCATTGAATAGAAGAAGGAATTACAACCATCAAGTCTGATTCGAAGTCACTCCTCCAGCTTGGATCCCATCCACATCGCATCAAAAGCATGACAAACTTGCAGCATAACAATACTTGTCTCAAAATCAATTCTCATATCAACATTATCTTCTTACAATTCAACATAATCCAGCCTCTGATCACTTAGATGAGTGTTCGATTTATAGGAGGATGAAGGAGGTTATGTCATAAATGGGGGTATTGAATGGATTTCCATACTTAGAATTAGTTCCATGGAGGAAGGTATGAGAGGATAGTTTGCATCTTAACTCATTCCTCATCCATTTTCAAGCTCATAGGAGTTGATAAGTGAGGGAAACTTCTAGATGACTCCAAGAGATAAGAATATTCCCCAAACCCTATGTGAATTTCACTCAATATCGCCCAGGGCAGGTGTAAGAGGGCCTAAGTTCTCTGCAGAGCACCCTGGCATGGACTCAACTGCTCTGCAGCGCACCCTTACATGGGTCTACCTGCATTAGTCCCTTTAGAGATCATTTCAGGATGTCTTCAAGTCATGAAACTGTTTGGGAAGGAGGAATTCAAAAGGGTGACTTGTTTAGGGCATGTAGCAACTAAAATTAAGGTTTGATGAGCCCTAAAATACTGATCTAGATGATGGGAGTGATGTGCCCAAATGGATATGTAACAGGGTCCTCTTTGGTTAGGCCATGGAAATGAGGTAGGGCAAAGGGGATTATATTTTTCATCCTAGTGTCCCATTGGCTTCCCTAATGGGGAAGGCACCCTCAACTCTCTCTCCATTCCCTCTATCCTTTCTTTTTTCAGCCATTGGTTCAGTAGGAATGGGTTCTTCTTCTTCTTCTTCCCCTGTAGGTTCTTCAAATATGTCAGGTTTCTCACCTAAGGGTTCCTCCAATTCACAGCCACCGAAGAAGAGGAAGGTTGGTTATTGGGTGTAGTGGGGGTATTTGGAAAAAATTTCCCTAAGTTGTCCCTATTCCTACGAGGAATGAAAGGAAATATTTTTGGTTTGGTTTTGTATTTTTTTTAAACTTGGAAAGTATTTGCAAAATTGAAATTGTTGATTGAATGAAAATTACTAACAAAATGGAAAAGCTACTTGCTGAATTGAAATCTTACTTGCAAAATGGAAAGGAAAGTAGACAATGCAAAATGAAAGAAAGGAAACAACTAGATTACTTTTGTAGAAATAAACTAATGGCAGAATATTGAAGACAAGAAATAGAAGAAAAGAAAGCAAGTATTCACATTCTACTCAGACACCTCCCCGGCAACGGCACCAAAAAGTGATGAGCGCTAGTATTGCAGCAAGGATGCTGCAACTCCTGGGCTACCAACTTTACTTATCAACCCGAGGTTCATACAAACTTGGGGGTGATAGTGTTGTATGCACAAGTAAAAGTGATGGTCCTATCAATTGTCACTGTTCAGCTGGCGAGAGACCACTAGGGTTCCAAGCCAGACTTCTATGGAGTTAGAAGAAGCTTGATTCTTTGATGGAAGAAAGGTAAATCTACTTCTAAGAGATTTACTCTACTACAATAATGGAGAAGGTCGACATGTAATGCTAAATCACACCATTCCCTATTTAACCATTTAAGAAGCTATGCTAGATAGAAATGCTAAATCAACATGAAACAAATGCTATTATCTAAGTTGTAGAAGTAAGAAGCATCAAACAACACTAATGTGCAAGTGAAGAGACTAAACTAAATCTGTTTTTTCTTTTAAGGTTTTTTATGCAAAATCAAGTATGCAAACTAATTGTTCTTGTGGATGTGGCAGGTGAATTAAGGATGTTTGAGGAGGGCTGGAAGGGTTATGAAATGTTTGGATGGTGTGGAGGACCCTTGGGAGGATTTTGGTAACTTCATATAGTTTCTCCATCAATTTGGCCTCAAAACAGGTTGTTTCAGGAAAATCTATAGGATGTACTAGAAACCTACAGGATGATCTTGTAGCAATTACAAGAAACCTACAGGATATAGCCGAGAGCTAAATGTGAGGTGTTGGAGGTGATGGGAGGCTTAGGAAAGGTGTGTTACGGGTGGAATGGAGTGGGAGAAGGTCTAGGATCACTCAGGAGTCAATATCCAAGATAATAGATGGCTATATTTGCTCAATGTGCTTGGGAGAATTTCTATGAAAAATGATGGAAAGCTAGTGAAGGTGATGATGAAAACAAGGGATGGCTAAGGTGGATGAAGTGGAAGGTGGTTGTTGGCCATGAATTCTTAGTCTCCTCCTGAAGCACCTGCTCTACATAAAACATGTGTGTATTCCCAAAAATATGTGCAACAAGATACATTCTCATAATCTAGAAAAGCAGAATTAATGAATCAACTGCCTATATTATGCATGAAGGAAGTTGCTGAAAGGAATGAAAGCATGAGTGGGATCTACTGCAAAAATGGAGATGAAAAAGATCACAATGAAATCTACCTTGCAAAACTAGCCAAATACTAAATTAAAGACAGAAAACTCCAAAGCTCATAAAAGAACTAGAAATCTGTGTTTTTGGGGCTTCTTAAGGGTCCCTTCCTCAAGTCATGGTCCCAGAGGCAGGAAATGAGGTTGAGACACCTGCTAACAACCTTGTGGTGATCCTTTTTCTCCTTGCTAACCTGATAATTTAAATAAGGCACAAATGGAAGAAAATTATTAAATAACCAATCTAATCTACACTACTTGTAATGGAGATGCATCTAAAAAGCAAATTAATAATGAAGCTATGAATCTACACTAAACATACATGTACAATAAAGAGGAGCCTTGGCTACTAGGGTTGGGCCCTAACCCAAGAGCTTTAGCCCTCTAAGTTAACTCAGTGTTGGCTCAAAACAAAACTCATTCTTATTACCAAAACATCAAATTACATCAAGAGAACTTTCATTAGTCTCTCTGGCAGCATCAATGGGATGGAACATCCATCAAATGGATGTCAAGACTACATTTCTGAATGGCACAATAGATGAAGAAGTCTATATAGAGCAACCTTTGGGATTTGAAGTTAAAGACAGGAAGGCATATGTTTTCATACTAAAGAAAGCATTATATGGCCGCAAGCAAGCACCAAGGGCATGGTATGCTAGAATGGATGCATACCTGCAAAGAATAGGTTCCACAAAAAGTTATGTTGATCTAAACCTTTATATCAAGGTTGTAGATGGAGAACCTGTAATCATTCTTCTATATGTAGATGATATTCACTTGACAGGTGTATAAGGTTGAATTGAAGAATGTAAGAAGCAACTAGTAGTTGAATTTGACATGAAGGATCTTGGGTTGATGTATTACTACTTGGGACTAGAAGTTTGGCAAGGACCTGATCAAGTTTATTTGGGTCAAGGAAAGTATGTGATCAAGATGTTGAAGAGGTTTGACATGATGGATTACAAACCTATGAACACTCCGATGATCACAAACTTGAAGAGACTAAGAAGTTCTGAATCAAGCCTTATGGATCCTTCCAAGTATAGAAAACTAATTGGCTCACTGTACTTGGTGAATACTCGACCAGAAATATGCTTTGCAGTAAATGTTCTCAGTCAATTCCAAGTGGAGATGAAGCATGATCATTCGATAGCAGCAAAACATATTTTGAGATATATGTGAGGAACCATCCACTACTATCTGAAGTATGATAGAAGGAATGATGTCCAACTGATTGGATATATAGATTCTGACTAGGCAAGCAGTGAGCAAGATGGAAGGAGAACTATAGGAGGATGTTTCAGTTTGGAATCCTCCATGGTCTCATGGATGAGCATAAAGTAAGATACAGTTGCTTTGAGTAGTGTTGAGGATGAGTATGTTGCAGCCTTTGAAGTAAGTAGAGAAGCAATATGGTTGAGGAAGATGTTATCCGACCTATTTGAAGGACCGATGAACCCTACAATGATACGTTATGATTACACTAGTTTTATACATTTGTATGAAGATCCAGTATTTCATGGAAAGACAAATCATATAAACAACAAGTATCACTATATTTGAGAACTAGTACAAAATGGTGTGTTGCAACTATAGTATATCTCCACTGATGAGAAGGTAGCTGACATATTGACAAAATCTCTTCCGAACAAGAAGCTTGTGTACTTGAGAGACAACCTTGGCTTGGTTGATGTTTCCTCCCTAATTTAGAGGGAGAGATAGACACTACATTATTGTCTTCACTTGGGAAGAAAGAATGGAGGATGGGGTAACCATATGGCATTCGATACTCTTTGAGAATGTGGTAGGGAATTCAAGACAAGAGTATTCGTGGACCAATATTCTTTGAGGATTGGCTATCAAAGATAAGAATAGTCCAAAGAAGGTCATACTCGGTGAAAACTTGGGTGGAGTATGTACCTTGAGAGACAAAGATGAGGGTGTTTATAAATCATTGGTCTCACTAGCATTATGCTCTGATCTTGTGGAGAGATAGAGTTGTTATTCAAGGTCGTGCTATGTGACAATGCTGGTGAACATGATGCTAGATAGATGGGTTACCAATCTGACTCTTTTTATGAGATCTCTTCATACTGAGAATGACCATGTACCTCTTATGAATACCTCCCTAGTTAAGAGGGGGTGTTAAAAAATGTGTAACTAGGTTCGGTATTCATAAGGATGAAATGTATTCCTATAAATTATAAAAAGAAAGGATTTATTATTATTATTGGAGCATGGGTTTCATGCTAAAATACCTTTATTTTATAGGTAAAACACCCACTCAGTGATTATAGGGTTTGTCCTAGGTCTAAGAGTCATTTTCATATATTGAAGACCCCATTGGGCACATTGTGTTAAACACACATGGACAGCAAGAGAGATATGAAAGATAAACATGCAATACAATTTTTATTGACAAATGATATACATTTATAGTACATTATGTGACCGTTGGGATTCACATCCCAAGGTCTCTTGGACTCCTTTTGTCCATTCGACTTCCACACTAACCCATTGAGGATTAGGTGTCCAACATTCCCCCCCTTAATCCGAAGGGTTATGTATGAGTCTAAGAAGAGAGCTGTAATACAAAATGTGCAAAAATGCATGGCAGCTCTAGGCTGAATGTGCTCTCTGAAATGTTGGTATATAAAGGGTGGTGGTTTAAGGATGACCAACAACACTGGAATGCTTAGTGCAGTTCCCGGAGCTCTTCCAAGACTGGAAAGAAACTGATGTTTTCTGCTAGAGGAAGTGATCCTATTGTTTTAAAGAGGGAAACCTTCAACCATAAAAGGGAGGTCTCACCCCGCATAAAAGGTAAAACTTCAACCTAAAAAGGGAAGTCTCAACCTGTGATGGTTTAAGGATGACCAACAACTCTGGAATGCTTAATGCAATTCCTGGAACTCTTCAAAAACTGGCAAGAAGCTGGAGTCTTCTGCTAGAGGAAGTGTTCTCAATTTTGCTCCCAGAACTCTTCCAAAACTGGCAAGAAGCTGAAGTCTTCTGCTAGAGGAAGTGTCCCAGATTGCCAATTGAAGGC
>APFE031389511.1:58264-141401 GCA_000404065.3 Pinus taeda | reverse complement strand
TATCAGAGTGTGAATCAGTTGGTTTTGACTCGCGAGATTTAGTTCTTTTGATTGTTGTTCCATTTCCTATTTGTTGTTCCATTTTACTTTCTGCCATTCCATTTACTTGTATTTGCTGCTTTGGTGTGAGAGAAGGTCTAAGGCTGTAGTGAGCCTTAGCAGTCGCTGCCTAGCTCCCAGACCTATGTTCCATGCTCTAATTTTCTTTCCATCAGTTTCTTGAGGGATGGGTTATCACTTTCGCACCCTTGACTGATAAGTTGCCTTGTGTGATTTTATCCTTTTGAAGTAATTTAAGTTTAGCATCCGTTTACTCTTGTGTTCTCTGAACGTTGTACTACAAAACATTACTCTTGAGTAAATAGCTGCCTCAAACTGAGTACACTCTTGAAACAAAAAGTCGTCCCTGGGTTGACAATTAATGTGAGGTAATTAGGAGTTTAAAAGACACCTTTTTATCGCTCCACAATTCCTAACCCTTTAAATTCAGTGATTGTAGGCCTGCCAGCCTTGTTTTCTATAACAAGTGCCCCCTTTGGTAGCACTATTGTGTTGGTTGTGTAGGTCCGCAGCATTTCCTCAGTCGTGGTCATTCCTACTGCGACGTTGGTCGAGAGATTACCAGCATGGGGAGTGCACACCTACAACTCCTAAATCTATGCCAAAGAGCCCCAAACAGAATATGATTCTCCTCCGCCAACTACTATAGGGCCTCCGTGGTGACATCACACGTTGTCTCCCCTATATCATGCAGATTGAGGGTGATTGGGTTGAAAGAAGTCTTAGACGCTTCCGAATTCTATCACAGCCCCACATGCTTTCTCAGGCACCAGCGCTTTAACTGTGTTGTCACTCTTTGTAGGTCCACACCACGCACCTCTATCTATGTCTCCATTTCTTGTTCCTTCTTAAGAGAAGGTGGCTTCTGGCCCTTGTGATCCTTCTCTACTGCCTTTTGTGCTTCTGCTGCAACCTCTTTTATTCTCTTTTCTACCAACTACGCCATCCACAGCTTTATCTCCTCCTTTCGCTATGCAGTAGACTTTTCTGGCTACGTCACGGAGGTGGCTGGAGCGTGCCACTCCGGCAGCCATGCCTCAACTACATAGAAGATAACATCATTCGTGGCCATGTATGGGAGCTGATTCCACTTCTTCGTGGGGTCCTTGCATGCCTTGATGTAGATGTGGTGGAATTCCACCTTGAACTTCGTGAAGCTTTGTAAGTTGTTATAGACAGTGGGCGAGAACTGCGGCTTACGATTAATCACCATTCTTATGTTCATCTGCATGAACACCCAGAATATTTTACTGTCTCGAATCGGATGCGTATATTTAGTGGCCCACAACAAAGCGTACTTCGTGGCCTTTGGGAGATCCCTCGCAATTGTGGGTAACTAGCTGTCCTCAGGCAATTCCCCAGCCACTAGCACTGTGGATAGCAGAAGCCATGCATAGTGGAAGGTTTTCCCTCGTTCTTGTGCCTCGTGGCAATTCTCCAGGAACTCCTTGCACAAGAATTCAAACCAGTTAAACTAGACCCACTCTACGCACTACTTGGCAAGTGCAACCACCGGTGTAGGCACCTCATCCGCGCAACACTTCTACATGACCTTACCTACCAGTATCTGAGTAGCATCTTTGACTACCTTGTTGTTGATACTAGAGATCTCATAGCCCCTCTTTTTCTTCTCCAGCTTTTATTTCATTTTCATGGCCTCTGCGATGGCCAAATCACTGCTTTTACTCTCTGAAATGTCAGTTGGGTCTTCCCTTTTACAAGGGAGTTGGGTAATTCTATGGATTAGGTGGTCCATGATGAGGATGGGCTCCTTTAGCCACAAAAACCCACTATGCACCAGGTAGAGCAGTTGCTTGATGATGAAGATAGTCACTGGGGCGCAATGGTAATGCGACACCCAGATCAGGTTGAATAACCCTACCTTTTCGACTCCGCGTAACCACTTGCATAGCTCCAACTCTATGACTCCCAGCACAGTGTTTTGCTTCAGCTTCATGAATTTTAAAATCACTAGGTGGGGGAATTTCTCATGGTTGGTGAGATCCCAATTTTTGAACTTCAAATTCAGCACCCATCCCAGGTGTGCTCCTTAAAAAATGATATTGTCCAGGAGGATCGAAGTCTGTAGAGAGCTCTTGCTCTCATTGAGGTCCTTGGGCACCTTTGCCTTCCCCTTCCATGGAGGAACATATGCAAGCAACCTGGTTGGAGGGCACGTGCCCTTGGTTTCTTCCTCCATGTCTTCGTCCTCATCCTCTTCGATCAGGATGTCCTCAAAATCTTCCTCCTCCTCATCGGCTTCCAAATTAACCACTTTAGTTCTTAGTGGGTTTCAAGGGGACATGCACACCAGAATCATGGGCTTCTTATCTTTCTTGGGCCTCAGCATGTGCGGTGATTTATGGATTTCCACAACTATCCCAATGCTCTCAGGGGAATCTTCTATGGTCATGGCCTGCGCAGCCTTTTTGGCGATCATTTCTCCGATTTCCCTGGCTTCTTTAGACACTGCCATTCTATTTGTCTAGAAATCTCTCAACTACTCCACTAGGTGTTCAAACAACACTCTGAATGGGTTAAATAGGTCTCGGTTTAGAATACTCTAGGCACACGACAACTCAATTCGTACATGACCAAGTGTTGTTTGTTGGGTAGCCCTTTTCAATTTATAGTTCCTTTTGAACTCAAATTCGATCGTTCCTCCCAAATCCGGTCCATCAATGCTCACTTGGCAGTAGATTTTCCCAAATCTTTCCCATAAATCGTGTCTTAAATTCTTGTCGCCCACTCCATTTGGTCTCAAGTCAAGCATCACATCGTGAATAGTGATTACAACGGTCATTTTCCAGCCAACGCACATGGTAGAACAGCCACCCTTGTGTTGTCGCGAACCCTGTGACACTTCACTCTAGCACGGAGCCCTGACATTATGCAGCTCTTAGGGGTAGTTATTAGTCCCATGCCCCCTTTCAATTGCCTAGAGCATTAAGACTATGCAAGGTCAGCAACTGCAAGGTTAGTAGCGCACTGAGAAGCTACCTGTTATATCTCTTCGATGCATTGTTTAGAGACCGCGGTATCTAAACTGCTTCCTTGTATCTACTCCTACGTCGCCTGCATCTGTTTATAGTCCCACACCTTCTTTTAGCTACATAGAGCGCTAATATTGTGCTTCCCATGGCTAGTCAGGTGATCAAGCCACCTGTATACGGCTTTAACCTACCGTCAATCATTTTTCCTGGGAAGATTATGTTTTTTAACTTGACTGTCTACATCGTGCACTTCACCATCTGCATCACACCATCATCAGTGATCCCTCTAGTAATATACGGTCCAATCCAAGGCATCAATTTCATCAGCTTTCAGCGATAGTCCCCAAATTTTTCAACGTAATCATGCACACCCTATTTTATCACCACTGTTTTCTTATCAAGAAAATCCTTCTTTATTTCTTCCTCATGCTTCATGACTTTTTCTTCCACCATAGTGTTTTTCTCCCTTAACCAAAATCTTTCTTTCATGAGTTCTTGGAGCCTAAGATCGCCTTATCAAATTTCTTCCTCAGGTCCCAAACATTCTTCTTCATTCAACTACGTGATCCCTTCTTCCAAGGCTCCACAAACTATCATATCCATGGGCGCTACTATGCGTGGACTAGGCATAATATACTCTATTGGATTACAACGACTTCTCCATAGGCCAACCTAGGAGGCATCTATTCCGTCTATTTCTTGCACGTTGTCCTATAGGCCCATAAGACTGCTAGTACACGCAGGTCCCAATCACTTTGTTGCGTGTTATATACCATGTTCAGTGCTTCACACACTTCAGTAAAGGCTTCTGCGTGGGTAACCTTCTGCATGCTCATTATTTCCATACTTTGTTGTTCCAACTAGAGGGATCGTTCATGCAATTGTCCCCACAACACATACTTATTGACCGTGTTTCCCAACACAAAGTCCATGTGCATCCACACAATTTTTTTTCCATATGCCTATACCCACCTAGTTAGATGCATGTGCAGACCATCCCCTACATTGTATTTATTTGTTAGCCACATCTGAGGCTTCCCAAAATGCATGCGCATCATTCTCCTACATTCTTGCTAGTCCTCAGAGCTTCATTGGTGTGTACCCCACCACCTCGTAGGCATAGCACATAGTACCCATTTCAAGGCCTCAAAACATTGATGTTTAGGCACCTCCCTTTCAAATCTGTTCAAGAAAGCATCTACCTCACTTAACCCATCATAAGTAGGGAGATCCCTCACTTATGTCGATATGCAGCACATGATCTTGTCATCATATTACAGTTCAGTGTGGTCACCTCATGCAACTAGTTCTTCCATCGCTCTATCTCCTCATCAGAATCCGATGTACAGGAGCTTTCACACTCCCATGAGATCTATCCATCTGTGGTGGGATTTACCCAGTCTTGCTCTCATGTAGTTATCTTGTAGATGTAATCCAAATCGTCGACTTTTCATAGCTGTGCATCGGCTCTGTGTAGCATGATCCTTCTACAGGGTCCAAAGGTATGACTATGCACAGAGACATCTTCTCAAAAATCATCTTGCGCTTCTTCAGATTTATCACCCCATTCATGTGAGTGGCCTAATTGATTCCTCAGAGCCTGGGGTAGGGATTGTTGTCATCAACAATCTCTATCACTTCAAAGTTTGCTAGTGTGCTTGCCCCTTCAATATCCATAGTGATTCCCTACAATCTCCCCATAGGTATTATCTTTCGTTGGTTCGCCATTCACAGCTGGATAGGAGACCATTGCGGCGTAGGCCTTCCCATGTGCTCCCATGTCTGCTTTGGCAGAACGTTCACATCCAATCCTAGGTCCAAAATTACTTGGTCCATCTCATATTCTTTAATCTGTGAGGTAAACCTCATTTTTATTCCCGTCCTCATCGCATGCTTTCCAATTTTCTAGACTACACACAGTTCTCCTGGCGTGGTCCTAGCGCATCTAGTAATGAGTTCCTGCAATCCCTTTACAGCCTTACTGTCATGTAGTAGCTTCAAGCATGTTTCTAGGAACTTCGTAAGCATAGATGGGTCCATTTCTAGCTCTGATCTATCCTTGCTTCCTGAAGTGGAGGCACCAGTGAAGCTCTACTTAGCTTCCATGAAGGTTTCCTTAGTGCACTCCAAACCAAACTCTAGTTCTTTTGTCAAAGACTTGTGAACCCAAGTACTATCTTTAGGTTGTTTGCCTTTATCATCTCCTATCATAATTCCACTTCAGAGCACAATGTTCACATTTGGATCTTCCTCGTATGGCTCAGACCTCATCATCTACAGGTTCTGGGTCGAGGGAGGTTGGAGCACTTCCTTGTTGCGTAGCCTAGCTATCAGCATGGGAAAATCCTCCATCTCATGATCAAACAAGGTACAATACAGACATGATGGACACATTGGATTCGTACAATCACAAGCATAATGTCTTGGCCCCCCACAAGTGTAACATATCAACTATCGGTGACCTCTTCCAGGTCCTCCTCTACCTCGGCCTCATCCGCGCCCCTGAAATCTAGTTCACACCACTCTTGTGTTCTAGTCAAGGGGCCACATTTAGGCCTAAACTCTATAGGTGGGAATCCTATCCATAATCATCTCATAGCTTCTACAGGTGCGCTCATCATGTCTAATCAATCTACAAAATTTATAGAGCAACTGTTGCGAATTCTGTGTGTACTTCCTTAACAAATGGTAATTGTCTGTAGCATGCTTTCCTCCTATTTAACAAATCACACACCACAAAGTAGGCATTATTCTAGGTCCTTCTTATGAATTAGGTTTTAATGACATCGGCCCTCCTCCCATGAGGTAATTCGTAAACACCAAGCAATGGTCCTTTTCATTACCCTAATGCTTGCATTTTACGCACCATACTTCTTCGCACACTTCTGGGCAAGCTGTCCTATCTTGTTTCGGACTCTACATCTCAAGGCATAAGTTCTTCAATTGCGTGTGGATCTGCTAAACTCCCAGGTTAGGATCTTGTATGGGGTTCTCATGCAGCCTCATCACAATCTCGAAGGCCTCTGCCTTAGCTGTTAACCTTTGTTGTGATAGTGTGTTCCTCAAATGCAACGTTAGTGATGCTACAAACCATTTGTGATGTTGTCCATATGTCAAAGTCATATTACCTTCGCGAATTTTGCAATTTAGTCTCTGATCAACTCCCAAGGAGTCTTGTTTGGAAGCATTGTGATCTCTTTGAATCCAATGATCGACTGCGCCTCTAACTTTGACCTGCTAAAATCTTTATTCAGTGCAATTTGGATATCCACAATACCTGCATTTGGATTGTCATTAGAACGCGCAATCTTGCAGAGTGCTGACCAACATTTCTTTATTTATATTATCATACTTAACTCCATGCGCTTATCATGAACCAAAATTGGTCTCGATCTTCATTTCTTACTCCCTTGAACATAGGCAACTTTATCTTTCTTGCCATATTGACTCGCAGTGGTGGCGGAGGTGGTACGGACGAATATGGGGGTGAAGGCGGGTGGTGGCATGGGTGGTGGTGGTATGCAAAGAATCCTCTGCCATATCAAATTGATCACACTTCTAGGTGAGACCTTTGCAAGCTCTTCCTCATCCCTTCATAGAGGTGAAATCAAAGGGCTATTCTCAGGTCCCTTACCTCCTTCCTTTCTATAGGTTTTTCCACTTCGCATAGCCTTGGATATCAAGGTAATTGCATAACTGTTATAGACATATTTGGGCACTGCAACCAAAATCTCATATGTTCATAAACAAAGGGCTTCTAAGTCCCTAAAAGTGTTGTTTCATACCCTAAAGGAACAAGGTCAGTTGATTACATCATCTCCCAGAAGTTCTCCATGAAAAACTGCTCAGAACTAGTCAAAACTGGACCATGTCACTTGCTCCATGGTCAAAGTGTGATGCATCTCACCTAATGCACATGAGGGATGTGATGCATACTGAAAATCTCTTCTATGGGGTGAGATGGGTGAGAGTAGGCAAATGGCAGAGACAATTTGCAAGGTGGATGATCATGGAATCTTCCAGAAACTTCTCCTGTGAGACTTACCTCTCTGAATTCGCCCAAGGATGAGTAAGAGATCATGAAATCTCCAAGTGGAATTGAGAACTATCAAATAAATGACACTAATAAAAAACCCAAAAGCTAACTCACCCACCTGCAAACATCTATATATGGATCCATCATCCTAGAGATCCAGAGGCTGGAATTTTGCATCTTGTAAGGAAGTGCTGTTGGTTTCTTTGTGAAACATCTTAGTGTTGGGTGATCTAACTTTTCATGAGGTGAAGAAGGGCTTTCATGCTGGGAGGATGGAACTAGATCAGATCAATGGGTTTTAATCCTCTCTTCTATTACTTCTATCAATAAAGCTATTTGAGTTTTCCTCCATATTCTTGTATGTCTGAGTTGATATATGCATTTGTATGGTCAATATATATCTGATCCTATATTGCTTATGATTTTAGATCTCTATGATTTGATGGTATTATGCTACTTTGACTCTACAGGTGTTCTTTGAAGTGGGACAAGCGAGTAAGGAGCAGCAAATATCTGTCAAAGGGGAGAGAAAGCAAGCAAGGAGCCAAGCGAAATACTGAGGTTGGTACTTTCTGCTTCTCTCTCATCTACTTCTCATAAAGGAAAACACAAGTGACTTTAGTTTGTTTGTTTTTAAGATAGCTACCCGTCTTAGTAGGACTAGCAGCTCTAAATGGACACTATTTTTCCCGATAACAAAATGGCGACTCCACTCGGGAGTGAATAGCTTGTTTGCTTGTCTATATTTGTTTGCTTTATAAACTACAGATGGAGCCTGAAGTTAAGCTAGCTAGCCTTCAAACTAAATTTGCTATGCAAGTGCAAAGTAGATCAATGTTGCTTTAGTACATCTCCGGGTTTTGTTTATAAACTGAACAATTGATTTGCAAACATCCTAATTTCCCTGGTGGTGGCTCAAGTAACCTCATTAGATTAACCCCTATGATTTGTATTTACTGACTATCATTAGCTCAGCCTAAATCACTGAACTAAGTTGCAAACTGTGACCAAAAACTAACTTAAAGTCTCGTCCCTAGACCATCGCACTGTCTCCTTTAGGCAATCTGGATGCATCGCACCTCCTGTGTGTAGTAGGTTATATGCATCCCTGTTTCCCTGTGTTACAGGTGCGATGATCAAATAAGACTGTTTCTGCCTCCATATTTTGGTTTTTTCTTCACTCTCTTTAGCTTTATTCAGGAGTTTTGTTGTTTGTGATTAGTATACCACTATAGAAACTCCCTTCCTTTGCATTATTCAGCCTCCATTGTACAAAGAATTGTGAATGTTTTTATGTATTTTTCACCATTTACAGTTCTCATTTACAAAGAAGTAGCTTAATCGAATTGTCGTCTTTTGATTTGGAAGTGTCGCAAGTGTCATTTTCAGTCAAATAAAAGAATTATACTCTTCTTGATGGTCGATTACACTGTTACTCTTGTATTTGATTTGAATTAATAGTATTTCAAGTGTCGAAAGTAGTTTTCAATTCAGAATTGCAAAGTGTCATCCTTGTCTTCCTTTCATATTTTGAAGAGAAAATCGTTAGTACTGTCACTTTGAAAGAAAAGATAATTTAGATTTGTACTTAGCATTTTTTTTGTCATTCACACATTAAGAAAGTGGAAAACAAATACATGCATGTGCATTTGCATTTAGACTTATTGTTGATTTTGATTTAGGAGAGTGCATCTAGTGTGTGATCTTTGCTCTATGTTGAAAGAATCTCGCTTCTCTTTCCTTTGTAGCTAGGATTTTCATTGCAAAAAGAAGAGTAAACGAATGTTTATCATCTTAGATTGCATATTTAGGAATTGTATATCTACATCACACGGTGAACCTTAAAGGAAAAATTCTTAAGAAAGATCAATTGTAAAATAAATACAATGAACATAAAAACACTTTGGAACCTAACGCACAACATTTAGAAGTCTAGGCTAGAGACGTATTCTGGTGTCGTAAAGCCTAGTAACTATCGCTTTCATCATAGGTTGGGTGATTCCCCCTCTTGGAGACGACAAGTGCTAGTATGGACTTGTGCTCCCATGTACCATCGAGTATATATTGGGAGACCACAATAGGTTATATCCTTTATCCTTAGGAAGCCATGTCTGCCGCCCTGTTGATTGCAATGCACTAAACACAGCATTCGGGAAGATTGATTGCCATACCATAAAAAGTATTATGTAGTTTTTCAATTGGTTTGGTAATCCCTCTATCCAGATTTCCAGAGTAGTCACTTTCATCCCTTTCAGACTCCTTAAAAGAAAAGGTCCATCTGAGCACTTGTCACTTCAGGCTCATTAAAAATCGAAGGCGACTAGAGTCATCTTTAGCTTTTTCTCGACTCTTAAAAATTGAAAAAGCAAGTTGTGTCAAAGCGTCTAAAATTCATTTAATTCAGAATCACATATTCCCCTTTTATTTTGAATTGATCAAGTAATCCGCAATCATGGAAGAAAGTCAATTGAAACCCCATCGTTCGCGAAGACTAATGACTCAATCGTATTTGACTCCAGAAATGAAACTATTCCGGGCCAAGCAAACTCATTTAACCAGGTCAAATTCCCCTGGTTTTCTTGAAACTTGTTTTCCAACATCCTCAGAGACTCAGACTACTCCAATCATTTCTGGTATCCCTGCCTTTACAGAAGAAGTTTCACAGTCACAAGAGGACATTAGAACTAATCCTAGTATAACGGTAAACACTTCTGTTCCTGAACCAGCTCCATCTAGGGCTGATTCAGAAGGTGTCACCCCTCCAACATTTGTCACTGCAGAGTCTACGCCTTCTTTGGCACCAAAAGTATTTTACGGACCTAACAGTCTACCTCTCCCACCTAGATTGATCACTATAGAAGAGATTGTGGAGGATCTTCCATCCATTACTCCATTGCATTTTGGAACTGGGATCACCCTATATCATTCTTCGTCAGAAGTTATTCTCCCTTCATCGCAAGTTCCTGTAGAATCGCTAGGAAATCTTTTGGATAGACTCGATATGTCTGAATAACCGTCGACATCCAGGATTGTGTTATCTGACACAACAGCAACAAAATCTCCTACTACTACTCCAACAATGTTCGCTGGTGTACCATCTGTCCCAACTAGCTCTCAACCGCTAGATGGAGTCCACCTAGGGACTGTTTCGGCAGTATGGTCTATTCCCGTTTGTTCATCCGAAATAATATCTATAATCTCTTACGTTGAGTCTCGACAAATTGATCCTTCACAACAGTATCAATTTGGGCAGTCCAGTCTCCAGAGGCCAATATTACCTTTGAACACTGGATTGCCACCATATGGGGGGAAATATACCCTTTCATTGTTCCCTTTGGGAGAACAACCATATGAGAGTTCACAACAGAATTCGGGTCATGCTGGAATTACATCCAGTGGTTAGGTGCCAATACTGCCTCATCAACCAAGAGTTGTATACTCAATGCAACCAAGTCTACCTGTGTCAAATATCCCCACTACACCGGATATTGTGACGGTGTTGCAAGTACAAACGTTGCCTATTATATGCCAGCCTCAAGTTTCTCAGGTCGTAATACAACAGCCTCTTGTCTCCACGACACAACCACAATCACCGATTAGTGGCACCCTAATTGGAGCGACCCAGGCTCAAACAGGTACTATTACCCCTCATCTTGGTCAGACAGCCACTATTGGACAACACCAAATGGCTTCACAACCATGGCTGGTACAATATCAACAACCGCAATTCAACAAGCTTACCGAGGACCTGAGCAACAAAGATTTATGGGTAATGGGCAGTCGTATATTCCAAAACGGTCAACATCAATCATATCATAATGGTTATGCCCATCAACCTTACCAAAGTTATCAACATCAAATACATTATGCTATTATGCAAAGACCCACTGCTCAAGAAATCCCCTCTTATCCTGGGTATGCTTCGTCGAACCTGAATCAACAGTTGCCCTTCATGGTGACTTTAGAGTTACTAGATCTAAATCGGGTAACAAACGATCCAATTGCTTATGCCCATTGGTGGTCGATGATTCCTCATAAACTTCCGTTAGATATTCCTAAATTCAATGAAAATCTGGGTGAAGATCCATCGAATCATGTGATGACCTTTCATCTGTGGTATTCGTCCAACACTCTCAATGATGATTCGATTAGGCTTCACCTTTTTTAGTGAACGTTAACTGGTCCAACAACAAAATGGTACATCGAATTACCTAGAGCTTCATTGGATAACTTCAGCACCCTTGCCACCACCTTTTTAACCCATTTTCAGTTACTAATAAAGTATGAAACAAGAACGGAGCTTCTTACCAATTTCAAGCAGACAACAACCACTCACATATCTGATCATATTCATGAGTGGCGACGTCATCGTCGAATTTTAAAAACATATGTTTCTGATCAGCTGCTAGCTGAATGGTTTATTAAGTCGTTGTTACCTTCTATTACAGAAGATGTGGCTAAAGTGGCGGTTGTCACTAAAGAGCAAGTTATTGCTCATGCGCAATATCTAGACTTGATCTATACTTAATCTGGCATGCTCTACAACAAAATCCCTGGTGCTCTTAGACCAAAGTTTTTCGTTCCTCCTCCTCCTAAATCAAACAAAGACTCTCATGTCGGCAATGGCATGATAGGTACAACAAGCACAAAAACCACAAAGGCTACATCTAAGAAAGCCTGCATGGTTTCCGGTCAAAATGCAAATGAAGAACTTCTCACCTCAGAGGTTAATGCCGTGTCAACCAACAAAGGCAAAGAACCAAAGCAACCAGGAGGCAAGAAGAAAAAGAAAGGGAAAAAGAAGAAGTAGGATGATTCATCTCCTGAAAAATCTTCTGCAAACTGTTCTGGAGAAAGGAAGCCCAACCATCCACACTTTATATGAGATGAGGATCATTGGACGAAAGATTGTCCACATAAAGCTAAGATTAATAAGTTCTTCAGAAACTCAAAAACCTCAGCGGTATTGATTGATCCATTTCTGAACCTAGGAACCAATCTGGTTGCTAGCGACAATGCTTCCCCATCCCAAGTGCTTATGTTGTCCATTTCAAAACAATAAAATGATGCTTTGATATCGACAAGGAATAAATATTACGGGAATCCACAGCAGTCGAACAACAAGGCTACTGATCAACCTAGTAGTTTGACAACAACTTTGATTGAAGTTGTGCCACCCATCATTCCTGAGCTAATGATAAAGCTTCCAAAAGGAGTAGTACACAAATCGACATTTAATCCTCGTGCCAGAGCAGCACAAAATTATAATATAGTAGAGGACCTGGCCCAATCATCATCCGGTATGTCGACACTTGAAGTACTGCAAAATTGCCCCTCCCAAAAGCAGGCTCTATTATCAACAATAGGTGGGATTGACCCATCGGATTCCAATCTTGTGGCCTTTAATCATAAAGGATATGAACCTTAGTTACTAGCTCAACTCGCTTTCCTCATTCAAGTGAAAACCCTCAACAAAACTGTTCATCAAACAATCATTGATGAGGGGGCATCTACTTGCATTATGTTAATGAGTTGCTGGAAAACTTTAGGATCACCACCCTTATTGCGACTGTCAATGATGTTAAAAGCATTTTATGGATGAACATACACCCCGTATGGGATTTTAAGTAACTTTCAAGTTGAACTAGGGGGAAAAACAATAGAAATTGATGTTGAAGTTATCAATGGAAACCTCGATTACAATATCCTACTGGGAAGGCCCTGGATTTATGTTATGGCTGCAGTTGTGTCAACATACTTTAGAAATATTGCATTTCCTTTTCAAGGAGGAATTACAATTTTTGATCAACAAACCTTCCTCCCCAACAATTCACAAGTTACGAGAAGCATTCCAATGATCCATGGAAGCTCTCATTCGCTTCAAAATGTTGGAGTAGGCCTCCTAAAAGACCTTGCCTTAATGTGTACTTTCACCCTACCACCTCCGAGTAATCTAGCAGAAGTTTCCACGATGGAAACCTTCAATATCATATCTTTTATATCTAAAAGATTCAGAAGATTCCTGAACATTTTGTCAGCATGGATCATTGCCATTTTAGAAATATTGTAGCAATAAATTTTCTTGGCCTGGGGGGAAATCCCAAATCAACACTCATCGAGTGTTTGGATAGATAGGTCTAAGGAATATGACACCTCTTCAAATCCTTGGTCGCATGTACATTCTACAGACGAAGGAATCATTCAGTCAATGATCATAGGAGAGGCACCATGGGAAGATTACCACCATCGTTCCCATCTTCCGGATTACAACGAAGATTATCCCAGCGACCTTAATCATCCTTCTGTTTTTTATTTTCTATCAAATATTGTAAATACAGTGGATTCCGAGGATGGTTCTTATCTTGTGTTGACCTCATTAAAAAATGAAACAAGGAGTAATGAGGATAGTTCTTTTACTGTGTCAACCTCTTTAAAAATGAAACAACTCCCTTTCCAAGTTGAGTCTTTCAAAGATCTCTGAGGTAAACCTTCATTCCAACAACCGCGTTGAATGCAATGAAGCTTGGTGGGCATGCACCTCGATTTGCGTCATTATACTGGGGGCATGCGAACTTTTAACAAGCATAGTTTTTTCGTTTCAAGCTTGTGTAAACATGAAACTGAATCTGTGCATATGTTGTCGCATGGTTCAATCTCATTAAAAAATGAACCGGGCCACGAATAGTTTTACGTGAAGTTCAAGCTCGTTAAAAAATAAACCTAGCAATGAGCATATGTTCCACTAGAGTTTAACCTCATTAAAAAAAAAATGAACCCACCTTCGGTAAATAACCATTACGATCACAATATCATCCACTTTTGAGCCTTGGTCATATTCTTACCATCACCTCCACTCTGTTTTAGCCGATCATATGCCTCCATTTGATTGTTTACCCCTTTTGAGGAACAACTGTAATGAGTGATTCTGTTAGCCATCTTCTTTACACTACCGCGATTGAAAAGTTCCAAACCTTACCTAGAACCAGCTGCTACCCGAAAATATCACTCGTTCCTCAAGAAACGAGTCTTCTTTAAGCTCTTTTCATCTTACTCGTAAAATATGAAAATATTGTTGAGCAATTCGCCACTCCAACTCGTTAAAGTGATTGGAAATGCTATCCCTCCTCTAGATTTTAATCTTTTTATACCTGAGGGATCATTACACAAAAAGATCGAGCGTTTGTCTTGTTTGGCTCGTTAAAACTATTGAAAAGTCATCCCTTTCATATTATTTTATACTTTTTCGAACTTAAGGGATTAGATTACGAAAAAGGAATATTGGAGTTTCCTTTCCGTCTCTTTTAAGACTCTCTAAAATTGAAAAGAACCGAGTTATCTTTGTTGTTAAACTCACTAAAACAATAGCGACAAACTTGTCCATGCGGACAAGAGTGAGTTTCACTATCGTTAGGCTCGTTAAAAGATAGTGACGGGATTTCCTGAAGGGAAAATTATAGAACAAGCATATGTTATCCTCCTCAAGCTTGACAAAAATAAAGAGGTACTGGTCAGTAATGACTGGGGAAAAGTTGGGAAGAAAACTTGAAGAAACTTTATTGGTAGCAAGTCGCTCTTGAACATGACACTTTCACTCCATCACCATGATTGAGTCGGGTTGGGTTATTTCGTTCACCAGTCATATCGCTATTGGTCAACCATACCATCCATCTTTGGGGTTAATGATACCAATCCATTTTAATGTTGCTGATATGTTCAAGAGAATTCACTCAGAGAATTCACCAACCCAGCTTGTGTCTCATCCACTGCAATACCTTCACCCTTCATTCTTTCATGACCGCCACCTTGAATCTTGTATCATTAGATCGTTTTCACCTCCATAAAATCATTTGCTCTATTTCGTGTCGTAGATGTGGGATTCATTAAGGCCCTCCTACGATGGGTCACTTCTTGTCGACATTAGCTCATTATCCAAGAAGTTGACTTAGGAACAACCTTTTCATTTCTTTGAAGCTTGCATGCCTCAATGGCAAGTTTCTCACTTCCGGCAACTGGTTTACATCAATGGCCTTTGACCAAAAGATTTTGTGTGGTGCTCGATGCCAAGTACCATTTTCACACCATGTGAATTGTACTACCGTACCTTGAGGGTCATCATCATTATCGGTGATTCCTCTCGTGCCTGTTAACAGCTTACATCATTGGCTGGTAATCAGGCAATGTCTTTCCATGTTCAACTCAAAAACCTATTTTCACATGGATCGACTTGTACTTCGAGTGAAAATTGAATGAGTTTGAAGACCCCGGATCTAGTTTCATCCATCCGGGCTGCGATATATTCATGAAAATAAAGACATCAAATGTACATCATAGCTGCACAGATAATCATCCAATCCAAAGGATGATGGCTCTACCAGAATCATAAGTGTGCCATACAAACAGTTTTCTATCTTATGTACATGAAAATGAATTTATAAAAGATGAGAATGGGAATGCCTGCCTCAGCTAGATCATGAAAATATTATGAAGATAATGTATTGTATTGTATCTTATTACAGGTCACCTTCTAGTGCGAAAAAACCTTGGATCCTCATGATAAATCATTTCACCTAACATCAAAAGATTTACGACCTCATGCTTTATGGGGCAGCTGTTATAGACATATTTGGGCACTGTAACCTAAATCTCATATGTCCATAAACCAAGGGCTTCTAAGTCCCTAAAAGTGTTGTTTCATACCCTAAAGGAACAAGGTCAACTGATTACAACATCTCCCAAAAGTTCTCCATGAAAAACTACTCAGAACTGGTCAAAACTGGACCATCTCACCTGCTCCATGGGCAAAGTGTGATGTATCTCACCTAATGCACATAGGGGGTGTAATGCATACTGAAAAGCCCTTCTATGGGATGTGATGGGCAAGAGTAGACAAATGGAAAAGATAGTTTGCAAGGTGGATGATCATGGAATCTTATAGAAACTTCTCCTGTGACACTTTCCTCTCTGAATTCGCCAGGGATGAGTAAGAGATCATGAAATCTCCAAGTGGAATTGAGAACTATCAGAGAAATGACACTAATCAAAAACCCTGAAGTTGACTCACCCACATGCAAACATCTATATATGGATCCATCATCCTAGAGATCCAGAGGCTGGAATTTTGCATCTTTTAAGGAAGTGTTGTTGGTTTCTTTGTGGAACATCATAGTGTTGGGTGATCTAACTTTTCATGAGGTGAGGAAGGGCTTCCATGCTGGGAGGATGGTGCTGGGTTAGATCAATGGGTTGTAATCCTCTCTTCTACTACTTCTATCAATAAAGTTATTTGAGTTTTCCTTCATATTCTTGTATGTCTGAGTTGATATATGCATTTGTATGGTCAATATATATATGATCCTATATTGCTTATGATTGTAGATCTCTATGCTTTGATGGTATTATGCTGCTTTGACTCTATAGGTGTTCTTTGAAGTGGGACAAGCGAGGAAGGAGAAGTAAAGATTTGTCAAAGGGGAGAGGAAACAAGCAAGGAGCCAAGCGAAAGACTGAGGTTGGTACTCTCTGCTTCTCTCTCATCTACTTCTCATAAAGGAAAACACAAGTGACTTTAGTTAGTTTGTTTCTAAGATAGCTACACATCTTAGTGGGACTAGCAGCTCTGAATGGACACTAGTTTTCCCGATAACAATAACTCTCTTTTCACACAATAACATTTTAATCCAATTACTCAGAGACTTTACATACTTACCTCGCGGTCCTTTAAGAAAGTGTTGCTCTGCCTCATTATAGCTGACTGAAGTATCTACCGCAAACTTAGTAATGAACCTCCTATAATCTGATCGAGCTAGTGGTCAACAGCACGTGTGATATTATCCTCTGATGCTTCCAATCTGTGCACCAACTCTGGGGTCCACACAATAGGATTGTCGAGTTTCCAACTTCCTTGACTATCTGCTAGCTTTACAATCCACTCGTACAACTGAGTAGGGAAAGATGCGAAGAAAATTTCATGGATCTCTGTGTATAGGTAGAAGTCTAACCACTCTTCCTTTGATAGTCATGGATTCATGTTCTCCTGCGCTGCGAACTCATGAATTTTCCTGTCCAACCAATCTTCAATTTCTTTCTTAGTTGGATTCCAATGATACGACATCGGACATCTCTATGCAGATTTTGGTCCCAACAATAGAGCCATTTGTTGGCTTGATTGAGCCTAACCCAAGTTCAAAGTTATTTAGCCAAACAAACCCCCGTACTATTGGCCCTCTCGGCAATAGTCCACGGAGTGTGGACTGAGGTCTCACCCGAAGCAGTATGGGGGGGGATGTTGGAACCAAGTTTCCACACCCTTGAGATGTCTGAAGGGTGGATTTAATCCAACTGTGAATACCTTCATGTAGGTTACTTCGCACACTTTCTTGACCTACGAGGTCTTCACCCCCTATTATATTCGCCTTCATGCTGCCCTAACCAGGGGCTGTGGAGATTTGACGATACTAGAGCAGTGATCTGCGCTATTTCACCAAGTTACACTACGGATATTACTTATCTTCTTGTAACAGTTCATCATCTTTGTGTAGTTAGATAATTTATCTTATATTCACTTATTCAACGTATTCATATAAGTTCACGCAACAAATAAACAGTAAACTTGCAATTCATACCCAATATACTTCAATGCATAAAACAAGAAACGATACACAAAAATAATGTAAAACTTATCTTTATTAATGCTTCAACCAATTATAGACTCAACCTACCTTTCACACTCAGCTGCAGGGGTCCACACACTCAGCTACAGACTACTAGGCCTCTATGCACTCAGCTACAAAGCCTTCTCCTACTCTACGACCCAAATACACGACTTTACACTTTAGACTCAATGCTCCCTCATTAGATCTTCTATCTTCGATTACTCATATTCGAGCTCTCTTTAAACTTAAAGCCTCACTCTATTTATACAATCCCATGGTCCATGGACCATGGATAGAACTCTCAAGCCGGCATTATATTTAAAAAGTAAGGGTGGACAACCCTATGACTCAATTACAACTTTGCGCTCTGCGCCCACAAATCGTGGAGTCTTTACATCGGACTTAGTCAAAACTCAGGCTTTAAGCCCCGAAACATGCCTTGGGGGGATCCGATACCCAAACCCATTTTCTAATGTTTGAAAGTTCTTTTGAAATATTGCACTAATACGCTTTTACCTTGTGCTTTTGTTTTGCAAATTGATAAATTGTTGGAGTATACACTTTTTGTTTTGACATTTAATGTCTAGTTGGCAGCTTGGGAAAAGTTACTTATTACATATACTAACATAAAATTACATAAATTAGAAAAAATATTACATCTCTATTTTTTGGAATAAAAATTACAATCTGAAATAGAACTGATACTTGGAATAAAATTTAGAACTTGAGCAAGCATAGCTACATGTTTTCCAATCCTCTTTAAATGAAAAAAGGATATTATTTTTCTCACTCTCATATTTTTTTGCTAGCTTTATACAGTGAAATGGTGTTTTATTGGACCTTGAAAGAATGAAACCTAGAGACCTAATGGGACCTTGAATGACTAGACTCCATGTGGACTTGACTAACACAAAACATGATGAAATGAGCTTTTATGATAAATGTATGCTTAGTAAGACACAACAAGGTGGGCTAGCAAATATTTATTTTTTAGGGAGAGTATGGTTTTTTTGACTAGGGCTACCATCAGTGAGTAAATTTTCACATGAGGACCTAGGTGGAATGACAAAAGTCTCAAAATGAGACCCTTATATGATATAAAAGAGGAGTTTTGATCGCTAATGGTAGTATGAAAATACTGACTCTAACATTGACATTATTTGGGGATGGAAACTCCTTGGAGGTGCCAAGAACACCATAGACCAAGTTCCTAACCATGTGGGCCAATATGGTCAAAAAATCAGACTGAAATGCATGACTAAATTCTGACAACTCAAATAACACAAACTAACTCGAAACTGTCATGAAATTGACTAAAAATAATGACTCAAAACTGACTTACTTAACTGACGACTAAAAATTTGAAAATGGCATAAAATCAATGAAGCTCCATGGCCTTCACTTCGGGCTCTGAAATCAAGTGATTCTCTAACTCACACTTGCACAAAGTTAAACTTTTATGTACAATGAAACTAGGACTTTACTGAGAAGCATCTTTCAGAAAAGAGAGTGCTTAAGGAGCCTATCATTGATTGGTCCTCCTAAGCATGGTTCTCCATTCATCTCGTCGAACAAGAAAGCATTTTTCCCTCAAAAAGCTAAAATCTGATAAGGGCCTTTCCAAATATTTTCAACTTTACCATGCTTACCCTTGTCTTCATTTCTGGCATCCCAACGAAGTAGCACATCTCCAATTTTGAAATCATCCTCCTTTGTTTTCTGGTCATAGATTTTCTTTATCCTATCATAGAGCATAGAGGTGTTTTGAAATACCTCATCCCATGTCTGTTGTACTTGAATCATTTGATTAATATGGCACTATATATCATTCTCTTCACGTCCTGCTTCTTGTAACATTTTCATGACTGGGACTACTAATGTTGAAGGAAAAACAATATCTACTCCATACACAATTTCAAAAGGAGAAAGTCCAAGATATTTCCTACTACTCACCCAATCTACCCACAATGAATTGATCAGCTTTTTGTGCTAATTCTTTTTGTTGGCCTCCAACATTTTCTTGATGATGTTTATTAATGATTTATTGGAGGACTCTGCCAAACCATTTCCTTGTGGATAGTATGTTGTAGAATGTTCCAGCTTAATGTTATATTTGTCACAAAACTCAGTCATATCTTTAGACTTGAATGTTGCCACGTTGTCTACGATGATCTTATTAGGACATCCAAAATTAAACAAGATATTAGTTTCTAAAAATTGAATGATAACTGAATTTGTTGTGTTCCTGGTTGGAATCTCTTCAATCCACTTAGTAAAGTAGTATATAGCTATCAATATCCACTTTTGTTGTGTGGATGGTGATGGGTTAATCTTGCCTATGAAATCTAGGCCCCACTGCTGAAAAGGTGCATGTATTGATATAGATTGTAAAGGCAAAGGAAGAAAATTTCTTTTACCTTGGAAAACTTGCCACTCATGACAACTCATCACTACCTTGTAGATATCTACAAAAAGTATAGACTAATAGTAACTCTCTCTCAGTGCTTTGTTGGTCATGGCCCCCACAATCTCCTTTGTGGAAGTCATTTATTACTTCTTTAGATTCATTTTCAGTCAAACGGTTCAACATCACACCTCGAGGATCTTTCCAATAAAGTGCATTGTCCATAATGAAATATTTAGAAGCCTTTAGCTTCAATGACTTGCTCTTATCCTTAGACATTCCTGGAGGGGTACTTAGATGTTCCAAAACATAAATAATATCAGAATATCATGGAGATGATAAAAGGATATCAAATACCTAAATGAGATCTACTTCTTCTTGATTGTCGAACAATGCTGCTACAAGGTTGATATCAGAGGATGGATATTTGACTCATCCATGAGTTTGGCTAAGCCTTGACCCTTGATCATATTGGTAGGCTTGATCTTAGGATCATATTCTAATAATTCTGCTATCCATCTACCTCTTCTACCTTATGGGTCATTCTGCACAAGAACTCTTTTACCGCTGCATTATGCACATAACCAAGAGTATGCGAATGTAAAATGTAAACTAAAATCTTTGATCACCTTTATCAAAGCCAAAGCCTATTTCTCTATGATGTTGTACTTAAGGGCTGCATCCCTGATATTGCGACTAAAAAATGCTACTAGAAACTCAGTTTTATCCTTTTTCTACATCAATATTGCTACCATGGTATGCTCAGAAGAAAAAGAGAATATTATGAAATCAAGGGAGTAATCATGACTAATTAAAATAGGGGTACTGATCAAGGAAATTTTTACTGCATGAAAGGGCTCGCGGGCTTCTTCAAACCATTTGACATCATTATCTTTTTTCAACATATTTGTCATCTATCTAAGACGTTCAGCCAAACTAGGAATAAATCTGGGTAAGAAATTCATCTTACCATTGAATGCTTGGATTTCTTTCTTGCTACAAGGGAAATCAATTTGTTGAATGGATTCTACTCTTGAATAGTCAATCCTGATGTCGTCCTTTGAGATGATGTGGCCGAGAAGTTTTCCTTCCTCCATAGTAAACAAACTTTTCCTTGGATTGAGAGAGATCCCAAACTTTCTACATTTCTAGAAAATAACTCTTAAATGATGCAAATTCTCATCATCTGAATGTGAAAATACCATTACATCATCTAAATATACAACCAAGAAAACATATTTTTCATTGGCAAAGGCTATGTCCACGGCACGCCGAAAAGTGGCCCCTGCATTTTTTAGACCGATGGTATTTTTGCATATTTGAATGTGCCCCAAGGTGTGGTAAATGTTTTCTTGTCTTGATCATCCTTGTGCACTAAAATCTGATTGTAACCAAAATAAGCATCTAGTAGTGACATCCAGGAAGCACCAAAAACTCTCTAAAGGATATGGTCCATTTTGGGAAGCAGATAATTATCTTTCAAAGATACTTTGTTTAAGTTTCTCAAGTCTACGCAGAGCCTAATTTATCTTGTCCTCTTTCTCGTCGGGACTAGATTAGATATCCAATTAGAAAAATATGATGGGAACAATGATGCCCGCCTTGAAAACTCTGTTAATTTCTTTCTCTATGGATGGCAAAAACCTTGGGTTAATCCTTCTTAGCTTTTGTCTAAAGGGATTTTGATCCAGTTTAATTGGGATGGTATGCTGAATTATTTTCTTGTCAAACTCCTTTAAGTATGCATAATCCCACATGAAAACATTAGAAAATTCAGGCAATAAATGAATATATTTTTCTTTTACCTCAGGAGATAATGATTTGGAGAAATAGATCATTTTTGGTTTGTCTGATGTTTCGATGTTCACGTTTTTGACACCTTTCTCCATAGGAACCAATGTGGGCTTCCTTGCTACATCTTTCTGATCAAACAAGTCTTCCAAAGGTACAAGACCTTTCCAAATATTGTTTTCCTTCAGTTGTAGTATATCAACTTGGGTTGCCTCGATGACTTGATAATCCTTGTGGTAAACTTCATCCATGGAACAATTCTCAAACTCTCCTTCACTCTGTAGAAAGTTATTTACATGTCTGTGATCCCAGAATACTTGCCAATATCACAAGTTGTCAGGAACAGAGGGCCAATGCTTTACATGAATCTCAAATTTCTTATTTGAAAAAATGGGGATTTTGAAATTGCTTGGAGCTATAGCCAAAGAATCTGCCATAAGATTCTAACTCCTTGGTACCACCAAAAGTGTATATTCTAGAAACATTCTCAAAATATCTAAAACATAATTTCTATATTGTCTCATCTGGTGAGCTTGATATTCACCTTTAACTTTATTTATCACAAGTTATGAATCACCATATACATAAATTCTTTGTGCACCCAATCTTTTCAAGATCTTTAAACTTGTGATCAGTGCTTCGTACTCTACCTCATTTTTAGTGCAATTAAAAGATAACTTGTACGAGCATAATCTAACATTCTGAGGGACCTCATCTTGCTGATGATGTGGACTTTGGATCCAAATGCCAATACCTGCCCCATCTTTCCTGAGAGAACCATCAAAGTCCATGGTCCAAAGACCATGCTCCTCTTCCAAGGGTTGTAAATCTGGTCTCTGCTTTGGGTCAATTTTTTGAACTTTCTCTTCAGGCTATGCTAAACTTTCCATTACCTTCTCTAATGGTTGTTCTGAGCCTTTCTTTGCATTGTCCTATGGTTGTTCTGATGAACTTGGTAGATTTTCTTTTTCTTGATCTAAAATTGTCCTTATACAATTGAAAATCTCCGTTACATATTTTATTTCCACAAGGTGACTATCTACATCATTCAATCCACTATCATTATATAAACTAAATGATTCTAAATTTGTATGTACAACATTTATAGGTTGATTATTCGTCCTCTCCTTACTAGTTATCATGAATTTGATTTTGGTTTCTCAGTACAATTTCCTCAATTCCCTGAAAACTAGGATGGTGGCATAGGAGAAGTCTAACTACAGTGTGCCTCTCTGTTTCGCTCCCTAGGACCTTAACAATAAAATACCAAACCATGGTGGTATCAATGACCACCACATCCATTAAGACATTCTTTTTCAGGATTTGGTCCGGGAATACTATAAAATATTTGATCAAACCAAGACAATGGACCTTACAAGAATAAAAAGAGTACAATTCATGATATTAACGAGTTATATCTAGACCCAACTTTTCCATGATGGCCTTGGGCATTAAATTATGGGAGGCTCCGGAATCAATCATGGAGTTATGAAGAATGTATTGGTGGATTCTTAAGCTCAGGTAAAATGGAGGAATCTCACTATATTCTGACTAACCATCTATGGCTACACCAAAAATTAATTCAGACTAGTCATCTTCAACATTAACCATGTTGGACATAGGGTCAAATTTCAGCATTTTAACTATATTAGACTTGTAATGGCTATTTTTGACTAGTTCAGTAATAGGGATTGAAACTTTCAACTTTGAAATTTCAATTTCTAAATTGAATGAGCTAGATTTATCTACCTCTCTTTGGATGATGTCTCTCTTCTCGGGCAGATATTTTGATGTCTGATCCTTCTTCTAATTTTCATGGTCCTTGTTTGGATTGCTTGTAGATGGCTGATCTACTTTGTTTTGGTTAGCTGCTGCCAACTCTTTTCCATTACTTTGATTACCTTGAGGCGATGTCTTTGGTTGGGTATCCTTCTGCTGTGATGTCCCTTTCTGAATGGTACTGATCAGGACATCCCTATTTCTCAAGGAATATTGCTTCTGCTGAGAACTAAGTGCATTCAAGTATCCTCTTTGATAATCATATAATTGGGTTTCTAATGCATACTAATTTGCCAATATATATTCTTCATCTTTAGGTTCCTCCGTCTTTTCGACATACTTCTCATTTTTAGTCAAGAAAATGGGATGGTAATCTTCCCTAAATGTGGGGTTTTCTTCAACAATCACATCTGTTTCATCCTCTAATTCTCCTTGAACATAATTTTGTTGCAAGGGTGTCTGAATTTGCTACTGAGATGTTGATGCCTCAAGAGCTTTCTGCTCCCTTTGTTTTATCTCGTACTAAGGTTGCTGTTGGTTTCTGAAATTCAAATTCCTCACTTGTGGCTCCTACTGTCTATCTGAATTTATCATTCAGTCATTCATCCTCTCCATGGTTCTGATCAGAGCATCTATTTTAATATTGGTGGAAGAAGAGGGTTCTTCTTTAATTTTTACTTTCTTCTCTAGTTTCTTATGTTTCAATTGAGACTTTTTAATCATTACGTTTGCTTCCACGCTCACTACATTATTATGCATTTCTTCTAGAGTGGCAAGATCTCTTTCCCTTAGTTTATAAGCCATCTCCAGATCAAACACATCCAAATAATGTTGAAGTACCAAATCAGGTGGAGGTTTCATGTTATCTAGAATGGAATTATGGATCTGATTGAACCTTACAGTAAACTCCTGAACTGTCGTGTTAGGATTCCTTTTCAATGTATTGCATTCTGCTAGGATCTGCAATGGATTCTTATTTTCCCGCCACCTAGCTAAGAACAAATCATTTAGCCTCTAAGGAGTATCAATGGAGCAATTTTCCAAACCAGAAAACCATTTTTTCACATCTCCAGAAAAAATTTGAGCCATTAGTCTCATTTTGGCATCATCTTCATCAACCTCCTCTAAACCAATGAAATCAACTATCTTGTTAATATGTTGATATGCTATGATTCCCAGGCTGCCATACAAAAGAGGAAGTCTTTGGCCATAGGTCTGAGGTAAAGCTGCCAACTGACCAGGGAATTATAAAGGAGCAAATCTTGCCATGAGTACTAGGGGAGGGCATACGGGGATTACAATGGGTTTAGTTGGTTGGGATGAAGATGGAGGTATAGATACAATTGATTTCATAGGTGTAGTAGAGGGTATGGAAGAAGATAAGATTTCAATTTGATACTGGATATAGGCTTTTTCTACAGTAATTTGTAATTGATCAGCTAGGCTTTGAAGTTTCTCAAAATTAGACCAAACCTCGTGCTCAAGTTTTGAAAACTGAGATGCAGCAGAAGGTTGATTAAAGAAATGAATTTGAGGCAAGTAAGTATGAATCAAAATTTATGGGATCAAACACTACCTCCGTAAGACAAGACTCAGACTTTGAGTGAAATGGGGATAGTTTGAATTTAATATCAAACATAATATCCTCAATACTCAGTATCTGATCTGGCAAGGAAGTGGTCCTTTCCAATTTTATGCTTTTAGTCTCAGGGAAAGGAATTTTAGGTTTTCTTAACAATATTTTAGGATCATCAATAGGAGAAGGAGGGTTCAAGTCATGGTTTTACCTTGCATATATTTTTAGAGCCAGAACCATAATAGGGTCAAAGACTTCAGACTTGAGCGGAGCAAAGAGAGCTTCAAATTTCACAACTAAGGAATTTATTCAATAGAAAATTTTAACAGGTAATGATTAACAGCTTACCAACGGAATGAGGCTTGATTGAACTTGTGATTTGTAAACTTCTTCACTTTGTGAACAAGCTCTGAAAATCTTTGACTAAATCAGCTAGATTAGGATCTGGATTTTGATCTTGTTTGTCTCCTCGAAGCTAGCTCTACAATCTTGACACTGCAATTATGGAATCAACATTTTTGAAACTTAGTCCTATCATCCAAAGGACCAAATTCCAATGAAAAATTTTTGTACACCCTGGGAAAATGAATCTTTCATTCCCCAGCAATGGTGCCAATATGTTATCACTCCTCCAGATCTCCAAGGCTGAGGAAGAGTCCATGTAAGGTAACCACAGACCAATCTTTTGACTTGGTAGCTAGCCCTACCAGGCCGGAGAGGGCCCTCTCCAATAAATCACAATTAGGAGGGTTGGATGGATTAGGGTTTTAGGCTAGGTATCAAGTGGAAAGGTTTTGATTTTATTTGGTGGGGTTTATTGTTGGATGAGGGTATTAGGTCAAAGAAGCTAGATCAAGGCAAATGAGATATGATTACAGACATTCAATGTGGCAAGGTAGTCATGAGGTTTAAAACTTAAAAGGTGGTTTAGTGAGATGGTTTAAGATTTATGAGGAGTTAGGAAGAGCATATGAGATGAATTCTTCCTAAACTGAAGAAAAATGGACAAGTTATGATAACTTTCCCAAAACAGAGCATGATGAAAACATGTATTCTTCCTATCAACTTTAAAATTACGATATAACAGACATGAAATGGTTTATGAGCATACAAAACATTCATGCAAATGATCACAAATAAGAAACACTGCTAAACATCCATACCACAAGTATCCCAAAGAAATAGTTGCAACTCATCTATTAATACTGGTCAAAATCTGATACATTAGTGCTTCTGATCACTAGTACAACATCTAACTGAGTCCAACGTCTAAAAAGAGTGAAGAAAGGAAAGATATAAACCTAAAAACAAACTCCTCCCAACCTCAGGGGTCTAATCCATGAGAGGATGAATAGTTCCACCAAAATCTGAACTGATAGCTAGAGTGTAGGGTGGTCAAAATGACTCATCCCTAACTACATTGAAACTAATTCATTACACCTCATAGAGTCTATTTACCTAATGTATTTACCCTAGATAATAGTAAAAAGACCATAATTACATTTACATCATCAATGATATCACTAAAAAGTTGATTGCCCAAGATGAAAGTGAAATCTAGACAAAAATAGTGAAAAATCAAGCAACTGGTCAAACGCACCCTCTTTGTGTCAAACACACCCTCCATCTTGCATGATGACTTTGAATGCCTTCCCAGTATTCAAATTGAATCTAGGATATCTCGTTGGAAATCTTATCTTGTCTAGTTTCTAGATATACCTTTATTTTTCAAAATGGACTTGATTTGACCCTCAAAAATTTTGTTCTCCCAAGTCAGGTCAAACGCATAGCACCAAGGTGAAAAAGCAGGTAGGAAATTAAGTTTTTAGGTGTTTTCCACCTTTTCACATGCCAGTTGTGCAAACCAAGGCTTGTAAAGTTGTTTTGTTGCATGTCTTCTCTAGTCTAAATCCAATGGTGGTCCTATTTTTCCCAAAAAGTGCTCCAAACAAAAGCACAATGCCCTTGTCATTATAGCTGTCAAAAAATTATGTATAATTACTTGAAAAACACAAAAACTTCAACATTACCCCATAAATTCTCAAAATTAGTGAAATGATTGATGATCATGTGGTTTGTGCAGGGAGTGAGGTTTCAAAAAGGATGTCAAGTCTTCCTTCCTCTTCTTACTTTTTTAGGGATTCAATCTTTGCATATGCTCTTCTAAGCTTTGCCCTTGCAATCTTGTTCTTCATGGCATAATATTTTGCTATCTTTATCTAAACATAATTTTCTTTGTTGGACTTGTCTAGGAGCTTCTCCAAATGTTGGTTTACCTTGTCAATCCAATGCTCTTGGTTCTCATTTATCATGATAGAAAATTGTTCATTCCATGTGATCTGATTTGCAAGCTCGACCTCCTTTTGTCTCTCAAGTTCTAGAGCTCTTTTCAACCCTCTAGTCCTAGGTCTACTTTTTGGCTCTTGCTCTTGTTCATGTTCACCATACTTGTCATAGGCTTAATCAAGCAATGCCTTAGCTTTCAATTATTCTCTTTTTTCCTTTATGAGCCGAATATCCATGGTATCATGCTTGGCTTGAAGTTGCTGGTCTTCTTCGTCATAATATGAAATGATAAATTTAGACCTTTCTAAATTGGTCTGGAGCTCCTTGATGAGTGAATTTTTTTCCTTGCTGAAAATTCTAGTGTCCTCATTGTCATCAGGCTCATCTAGGTCAACAATGTCAAAATCATGCTCTTTCTCATGGAGGTCCTCCTCCTCATGTTTGATCTTTTCTTGAACCTCTGCTTTAGTCATTTTGTCTTTGCCTTTGTGTACATGTTTTGTTGGTGAAGAAGGTAGGGCCCCTCCCACAATCTATGGGGAAAATACCTACCTATGACCTCTCTGATAAGTATGTGCCAATATGCCCAAACCTACCTTCTTAGGCTTGATGACCTCAACCTGGTGAGTCTTCTCTGGCTCACTGATCTCAACTGTACTAGGTGACTCAATCTACTCATGAAATGGTGATGGTGGAGGTGATGGTGAAAGAGATTGATCTGATGATGATGCATGATCTGTGGGATGAGATGGAGGAATGTATAGGGAAGGATGAGATGATGAAGGCACATCTTTAACATGCTTAATAGATGGATGAGTGAATATGTCATTAGTTGTGAAAGTACTCCATGCAATGTTCAATTGTTTGAGGTGATGGAGGACAATGATTTTGATGAGGGAGTAGTGGAAAATACTTCTCATTTGAAGCTCATATTCTCTTTTTTGGACAATATATGTCATCTTGTCAATGCTCCAGAAGAGATAATAAGGTATGTTGAGCATCTTAACCCTTGTGAAATGCATGAGTAGCCAAATATGATAGGTATAAAGTCTAGAAAACCTTCCTTCACAAGTAAAGTATCTCATGATGATTATCATCATGGGAACATATCTATCTAGGAGGTAGGTGAAAGAAAAAAGCCTCTTTATATCATTTTTATATCTAGGTTTGATATATGGCTCATAGCAATACTCCTCCAAATCTGTTTGCTTAAACCAATTTTCCCCAACATCAAGGATTCCAGTAGTAGCTAATATGATGCCAATGGACACAGTGAAGGTGACACTAGTAAGGGTTACCTGGTTGTCATGGAGATTAGAGATGAATAGTCTACTCAATATAGGATGATGTTGGACCTTTTATACTTTCTCACAAATTTCAAAACTTCTCAGATGTTCAAAAGATGTCATAGTCATGGGAGATTCCATCACTTCATTGGTATTTCATGGCTCAAATCTAAGTATTCTCCCTCCTTTGTTTGACTTCCTCCCCTTCCTTTCCTCCTCACTGGAACTTCTATTTTCTTCTTCTGACATGGTGTCTTGATTTTAAAACCTTAGGGAGATGAAATGGTAGTGGAATGTAGCTATAGGGGGTTAGGAACGATATGAGGGAATTTAGGGAGATGAGGGAAGGGGTTTATGGTTTAAGGGAAGTGACAAGGAGTGGTAATGCAAAAGGATTTGGGATAGGGAATTTTATTGCAGGTTAGGGGTTTTGGGAGCCTATGTAAATAGAACACCTAGGTCTTAGGGTTTTGGGAATAAAGGGATTTTGGAGATAGTGAAATGACATGAGGGTTAGGAAAGGGTTTAATAGGGGTATGGGAAGGGAATAGAAGTACTAGGGTGTGAAATTGGAGGTGTGGGAATGAAACTAGGGTTTGTAGGTTTGAAAACTCTAAATTTCACCCAAGAGACTTAACACTATGAATTTATGAGTTGTGAAATGCGAGGGTATATTTCAGTGCTACTTACTTGTTGGGGGAAGAAAACAACCAAACTAGAGCTTCAGAGGCAATGGCACTTTCTTTTAGAGGCAGGAGAGCAATTCTAGTCAAGTGTGAGCGTACAACTAAAATGTGTCCTTCACTGGTCAAACACACAATGTATCACTGAAATGTGCCCTCCTGGTTAAATGCACAACATGACACTAAAATGTGTAGCGTAATACAGAAACGTGCCCTCTAGTTTCCAAACATGCATCGAAAACTTTGTTTTGTTGATTTCACCTGTCAAACTTGAATATTTCTCCTTTGTTGAGGTTGTTCGAGGATGATAAGAGAAAATGAGGGGCAAATGGATGTCTTAAGGTTTTTAAATACTTGATAGCATTTTATTTTGTTGATTTAAACCCGATTTTCTAATGTTTGAAAGTGCTTTTGAAACATTGCACTAATACCCTTTTACCTTGCGCTTTTGTTTTGCAGATTGATCAATTGTTGGAGTATACACTTTTTGTTTTGACACTTAATGTCCAATTGGCATGTAGAACTGAGTTGGCATCTTGGGAAAAGTTACTTATTACATATAATGACATAAAATTACATAAATTAGAAAAGATGTTACATCTCTATTTTTTGGAATAAAAATTACAATCTGAAATAAAACTAATACTTGGAATAAAATTTAGAACTTGAGCAAGCATAGCTACACGTTTTCCAATCCTCTTTAAATGAAAAAAGGATATTATTTTTCTCACTCTCATATTTTTTTGTTGGTTTTATGCAGTGAAATGGTGTTTTATTGGACCTTAAAAGAATGAAACCTAGAGACCTAATGGGACCTTGAATGACCAAACTCCATGTGGACTTGACTGACATAAAACATGATGAAATGAGATTTTATGATAAATGTATGCTTAGTGAGACACAAGAAGGTGGGCCAGCAAATATTTATTTTTGAGGGAGAGTATGGTTTTTCTTACTAGGGCTACCATCAGTGAGTAAATTTTTGCATGAGGACCTAGGTGGAATGACAAAAATCTCAGAATGGAACACTAATATGATATAAAAGAGGAGTTTTGATCACTGATGGAAGTATGCAAATACCAACTCTAACACTTGCATCACAGATTTCATAAGAAAGAGATTTTATTTTTGAGTAAAGGCTCCCATTGAGAGCCTTTAGGAATTTTTTAATCTTGCCAAAAAAGAATAAAAGAGTCATTGTCATGTAAAGAAGTCATTTTACACATTGTAAAGAGTCACACTTGTCTATGTAAAGTATTTGTTCAAGACCTTGTCAGTATCTCTTTTCAAGTCGGCCTACAACAAATGGCAAAACTTAGAAGATGAAATTGGCTTCCCTCGAAGAGATCATGTTAGCCTAAGGGTCATGAACAACCATGTATATATACCCATACTCGGCCTCATTTGAAAGGCATGAATTTGTTTAATCAAGTCGGGAAATAAGTGAGAGATAACCTCCAGAGTAAGTCTCCCTATCAATGAAGCAAGAAGAAATAAGAACTAAGATATTCCAGTTTCAGTTTTGGGTTAGTTTATCCTCCCACATGTGAAGAAATTAGACTGGAAGGTATCCAGAAGAAGTCGAAGTAGTTGTTGTCTATTGTATGGGTATAAGGCCCCTCTAGAAGGACCTGAAGAAGAATATATTAGGTTTTACATGGTCAGGTTATTTGCCTACAAGAGAATATCAAGGATCAAGGAAGCCAAGAAGAAGAAGAAGTTGAGGACCAGAAAATCAAGGAAGCCAAAAGCTAGAAGGTGAAGAGGAATTCGAGACTCTACAAGAAAGCTGAGAAAGGGAAGAGGTAAAACATCAAGGAGGCTAGTGAAAAGGGTCTTGGGATGTCACTAAGGTCAAGGGTCTTTGTCATGGTCTTGCTTTTAATCAATTGAAGATCTATAAGAATAATTTTCTGATTAGGTTTTCCTCTCAAAGAGTAAAAGGTTTTGGCCTTGGATGAGAAGCTTACATACTATGTCCCTTGTCTTATATTGTTTATTTGGTAATTGTCTTGATGAATATAACACATTGATAATACAACAAAGAGAATATAAAAACCTAAAAACATATCTCAAGAAATTATCAAGCAGAGAAATCTCCTAATCATTAATGCCCTAGATTTCTGAACATGGTATCAGAGATAAAGTGTTGAATTCAAGAAGAGGCATTGAAGCAAGAAAACACATGAGAGTCGAACATCAAACAATGATCAAATAAAGTAAAAGAACACGAAACAAGAGTTCAATATATTCATCAGACCAAAACCCTGGAAGAACTTCGAAGATCATCACTCCTATATCACCAAAGAAGTGGAATCTCTTTAAAAACTAAGGAAGGCTAGATCGAAAGGAAATCTTCTCTTTATTGAAGCAAGGATCTCATTTGGAAGAAGATCATCCTAAAGAAGGCAGTACTCTCTTGTTGAAGTAAGAACCTTCTCAAAAGTATCATCTGAAGCATCGAGTTTGTCATCATCGTCAAGTTGAAGATTCTATCTTCACACATAAGTACCTTTTTCTTATAATCTAGTATATATGACTTCATGTTTCAAGGAGAACCATAAGCTAGTTGGGATATCAAACTTCCTAGAATGGAAAACAAGCATAGACATAGTCCTCGAAGTATATGAAGTGATTGATCATATCCATGGAAAGGTATCCAAGCCATCCGAAGAGAACGCGATATCTAAATACATGGAAGGGATCTAAAGGCACAAAAATATTCTTAAGGAATCTATCAAAGATCCTCTCATTCCCTATGTAGTCGAGATGGAGACATCAAAAGAGATATATGATGAGCTGGTAGAACTATTCTCTAAGAGTACAATACAAAATATCATATCACTTAGATCTAATCTATACAAATTGAAGGTATCGAAGGATGAAGGGATATCTTCATGCCTTTCAAAAGAATCTCAAATAAAAACTCAATTGCAAGATCTAGTAGAGAAGGTATATGATAAAGAAATGATCTTCATTATTCTAAATGCATTGAATAATGAACAAGGTAACCTCATATATAGTAAGGAACAAGAATCTATCCCATTCATAAAATATGGTCTCTATGCAAGGAAGAATAAGACAAGTTGAAGAAAGAAAGTGATAAAAGATCAAATGAAAGGGATCAATTGGTGATAAAATGAAAAGGGAAGTTTAGTAAATTTGGCCCTCAAAAGAAAAGGAAGAACATGGCTAAGGATTGGTGCTATATATGTGAAGAATATGGGCACTATAGAAGAGATTTTCCTAAAAGGAACAATAAAAAGAGGAATAAGGAAGAAGCCAATATTACTAAAGAAGTAGAAGAGACTAAGACAAAGAAGCCTAAGAAGGAGGAATTGAAAGATATCCAATATGACTGAAAGGTTTTACTTCATTAATAGGTACTCTTCCATTGTAAATAGGAATCATGGTAAATAAGATAGGATTCATTATAGTAGAAAATTACATCATGGTAGAAGCATTAGAAATACGAGCTCATGACATATGTAATATGATGAATGTCTAGAATACAAACCTATGGAAGTCAACTAGGTAGGGTATATCTCTTGGAAACCTCATTGAAAGATCAAGTGATATTTCTAAAAGTCATTTGGAACAAGACATTATCATACATCTATTAAAAAAATAACATTGGCGAAATAAGGATAGGCAAGATCCTCAAAGATTCTCTGATGGAATCGCAATGTAAAGATTCACCAATCAAGAGGAAAAGTAAGTTTTTCTTCAAAAATTCCAATCTTGTTGAATTCATAGAATAATGGTATCATAACATGATAGTGAAGTAGATCAAGGGAATGAAATTCCTTCATCCAAAGGAAGTTGTTGGAGGAAGTATCGATGGCCCAAATGAAACATGAGGTATGTATGCCCAAATTTAATATTGTGGAAGTCATGTCATATGGTTATAGATAACATGGATCATCGCTCTTAAGAGGCATGCACAAAGAAAGAATATCCTCCCTCAAAAGGATGTTAGAATGCATGAGTCAAATATTTATTAGATGAAGTCAACATAATATGCCCTCATATGGAAGTATGAGGTCTTATGATTACAACAAAGGAAATCTGAAGCTCTCGGGAATGAAATATTTGAAGAAAGGAAGGAAGAGATCATGAAGTTATGCAGCTATGATAAAGAAATTCAACACCTGAAGGACCAATAAAAATTGACTATGAAATCTCCCATAAAGATATGAAGACTTTAATGAAAAGTTTGGAAAAATATGGATACCCTTGAAAATACATATCTTTAAGGAGGTGTCAACATATATGCAGGATGTTGATGCCTACAAGAAGATGTCATGATGAAATACCATGACAAGGTAATTATGATTTACGTATTCATTATTTATAAACTATTATATGGATGGGCTTATGCAGAACTACCAAATGGAATAACTATGAATGTATTCCATGAAGAACCTTGTAGAAGGATGCAAGAACCTTCCAGAAATAAAATAATGATAAAGGTAGTAGAACATTAAGCAACACCAGATGAAGACTAATAGGATCACTTTCTAATGAAAGGAATGACAACATGACTAATGGAAGAAAGTGATGGATGGTTTTTGCGCTATGAATAAGTCCCCAAGATATGGAGACTCCACAACAAAGAAGAAATTCATGACATCTAAGAAAGGGTTTCTTCAAGAAACTAGTTTCCCCATCATCTCCCCTTGAGAAGCTGTTGAAGGTCCCTATTTTTAGAGGGAGCCTAGAAAGTTTCTTACTTGGACGAAACTTGGAAATTCTTGAGCCAAGAGGGAGATTAGGTAGATTCCTTGTTTAGGGATGAGTAAATTCCTTTAATGGAATAGATATTTCTTCCCTAATTGAGAGGGAGAGATAGACACATCATTTTGGTTTTCACCTGGGAAGGCAGAATGAGAGGATTGGGTAATCATTTGGCATGCGATATTCTTTGAGGATGAGAGAGGGAATCCAATAGAAGAGTAGTCATGGAGGACCAATATTATTTGAAGTCTAGGGAGTCCAAGATAAGAATAGTCCACATGGAACACACCTTGAGTACCCAGGTAGGGTATGTTCTAAGAGAGACAATGATGAGAGTGTCTATAAATCATTGGTATCACTAGAATTAAGCTTTGATCTTGTGGAGAGATAGGGTTGTTAGTCAAGGCCTTGAAATGTAACAATGTTGGTTGATATGATGCTAAAAGAATGGGTTACTAGTTTGACAATCTTCTTATGTGAGTGACCAAGTACCATTATGAATACATTCATAGTTAAGAGGGAGTGTTGAAAAGTGTAACTAGGTTTGATCTTCATAATGACATGTAATTGTGATTTTATGTAAAGAGATGTAAAGAATAAAAATAAAATATTTTAATGATAGCAACATGGGTTGCATGAGAAAGATATTTTATTTTTTATTCAAGGTTCCCATTGAGAGACTTGAGTAATTTTTTCATCTACTCATAAATGAATAAAAGAGTCATTGTCATGTAAAGAAGTAATGTTTAACATTGTAAAGAGTCTCACAGGTCTATGTAAAGTATTCCTCCAATTCCTTGTCACTATCCATCTTCAAGTCGGCCTACAACGAATGGAGAAACCTAGAAGATGAAGTCAACTTCCCTCCAAGAGATCATGTCAGCCTAAGGGTCATGAAAAACCTTGTATATATACCCAAAATTGCCCTCATTTTAAAGGCATGAATTTGGTCAAGCAAGTCAAGAAAGAAGTGTGATATATCCTAAGAAGTCTCCATATCAATGAAGCAAGAAGAAATAAGAAAAAAGATATTCTAGTTCCAGTTTTTGGTTAGTTTGTCCTCCCACATGTGAAGAGAGAAGAGATGTGAAGAAAGAAGAGATGAAGGTATCCAAAGGAATTCAAAGTAGTTGTTGTCTATTGTATGGGTATAAGGCCTCTTTATAAGGAGCTAAAGAATAATATGTTAGGTTTTCTTTGGTAGGGATATTAGCCTACAAGAGAAGACTGAGGATCGAGGTAGCCAAGAAGAATAATATGTCAAGGACCAGAAGATCAAGGAAGTCGAGATCTAGAACGGAATGAAGTCGAGAGCGAGAAGGTGAAGAGTAGTTCTAGATTATACAAGGAAGTTGAGAAAGGGAAGAAGTAAAACATCAAGGAGGCTAGTGATAAGGGTCTTGGGAGGTCACTAAAGCCAAGGGTCTTTGTCATGGTATTGGTGTTCATCAATTGAAGATCTATAAGAATAATTTTTTTGATTGGTTTTACCTCTCAAAGAATGAGAGGTTTTGGCCCTGGCTAACAAGCCTACATAGTGTGTCTCTTGTTTTCTATTGTTCATATGTAATTGTCTTGATGAAAATAACACATCCATAATATAACAAAGAGAATATCATAATACAAGAAGTAAAAATGTATCTCAAGCAATTATCAAGAAGAGAAATCACCTAATCATCAATTCCATAGATTTCTCAAAATGTTTTACCTAGATATAGTACCTAACATGGTGAACCCTTCAATGGAGATACTAGAACCTAATCTTCCTATCCCTATTGATTCCCTTAGCATGTATTACTTACAGAGAATTATTCTTCCATCCGATGAAGACCTCTTGGAAGCCATGATTGATTTGTGTCCCTTAAAATGCATTCCATCTAGTGCGTTGTCCTATTAGAAGCCATGATCAAGGTAAGTTTCATGCGAATTGTTCCTTTTTTGTGTCATTCTCATTAAAAAATGAAATAGGTCACCATGAGCATAGTTCATTTTCTTTCTTAGGTTCAATAAAAAAAGAAACATGTCAGCATGAGCATTGTTCCTTCTTGAAGTCAAGCCTGTTAAAATATAAAATAGGTCACCATGATCATAGTTGCTCTTCTGTGTCAAGCTCATTAAAAATGAAATAGGTCAGCGTGAACATAGTTCATATCTTGTGTCAAGTTTGTTAAAAAATGAATTAGATTTCCCTCCATAAAGTCTAGAGGGCATGTCCATCTGGTCATCATGCTAGAATTAAGCCACTATCCTTTAAAGGTTATGCTAGGGGAAAATTAACTTATTTCAAGCATACTTTTTCTCTATTTCAACCTTGTGTAAAAATGAAGCCTATCTCAAGCATAGCTTTTTCTCCGTTTCAAGCTTGTGTGAAAATGAAACCTATCTCAAGCACAATTTTTTTTTTGTTTCAAGATCATGTAAGAATGAAACCTATCTCAATATTAGTCTTTGTTCCTTCTTGTGCTCATATATACATGAGAATAAATCACCAAGCATACTTTTATCACTTTTTCTTGCTCATAAAAACTATACAAAAAAATAACCCTGTGGAGTTTCGTTTGAGCTCTTTTCAGACTCCCTAAAAATGAAAATATTTTTGAGTGATATTGTTTCCTTTCACACTCATTAAAGGATTTTAACATGCATCTATTCAGTATAAGTTCATCCCTTGTTTGAACTGAGTAAATTAATCATGAAAAAGGAATACTTTAGTCAATAATGGCTAGAAGAGTGATGTTTTTTATTGCTTTATAATATTTTGGCCCTAAGAGACTAAATTATGAAAAACAACTCCCTTGGAGTCTTCTCTATGTTCTTTTTAGAATCTCTAAATATGAAAAATCATTGAGCTTTATTTTCTCTTGGCTTGTTAAAATTTTACGTTGAAAGAATCTACCAAGTTATACTTTATCCTCTTTTCAAACTCATTAAATATAAACAAAAACTGTCATCTTGGGGTTTCTTTTTTATTTCTTTTCAAACTCTCTAAACATGAGAAGACATCAAGTTGTGCCTTCATTGGACTTGTAAAATTTAAACAATGAAGGACCAATCTATAAATTGGGACTAATCCACTCCCTAGGTTTGGTTAAAAATACTATGAACAACAAGATTATGCTTCGAGCATATGTTATCCTCCTCAAGCTTGCGTAAGAATAAAGACCTATTCACCAGAAATAGAGGGGGGAATTTGGGAAGGGAATATATATAAACTCTAAATACATTTAATGGAAAAACATTTCTCTTGAATATGACACCATCTCACTACTTGTGTCAAAGTTGGGAAATCCATTTGTGTAAGGCCCCACCTTACCAACCATCAATAACATAGAGGAGTAAAGGTCACATTGAACATTATTACTTCATTTTTTTTTACTAGCTTAGTTATTATGTGATCATGTTCCTTCATCTATTTTAATATAATAATATAACATAAGAAGTCAAGGATAACTTTACCTTAAAACCAATTTGAAAACACTTTTCTCCTCAAGTTTAAAAGAAGCATGTGCTCTTCTCATACTTATATGATATCTCTAAGTAAAACTGGAATAAATTCTACCATAATTCCATGTGTGAGAATTAAGCTAGATTAACCTATTTGATCTCCTAGATTATGCTAAAGAAGTTCCACTTATTGAGCATTGACATCAAAACCACAACAATATGCTACAATAAACTAAAATATTATATATCAAAAATCACATATACGAGTATGAGTATTAACCTACTTGTAAAAAGGTAATTGAAGAAGGAATATGCCTCTCTTCATTAGAAAATCTAATCATATGTTTATGAAATGGAAATGGAATCACAAAAGATATTTACCCAATAAAATTTCTAAATTCATCAACTAAAAATTATCATTCCTAACTATTAAGTCTAAACAATTACTTGCAAAATGACATTACTTCAATCATGAGAATTGTATAATGAATGTTGCAGCAAGAGCAACCACTGTTACAAATTTAGAAGCGTATTATTCTTCAAACATGCAAAATAAAACAATGGACCTACCAAAACTAGGCACAAATAGTTGTTTTCTACATTCATTGAAGCATAAGGATGCACATGAATATATGCATCTCAGACAACTTATTATGCTCAATTGCACAAGTAATTAAATCCTACAGAATTGGTTACTATAAAAATGTTTCCAACAATGACCCCTTTTTTTCATGATAGATTTAGATGATAAAAGTAACAATTGTCCTACTAAAATATTCTCGATTTACACTTCAACAACTTTATTAATTCATTTTCATATTCATACAAAAATTTGTAGACACGGGAATCTACATCCATTGAATAATATATTCAATAAATTTCTAATACATAAAAGCTACATTCAATAAGAAATTTACTCTAACAATTTATGTGCATAAAATCTACAACCATTAAGCCATTTTGACAAATAGTTTGCAAGTGTGCAATCTACAACCACTAAAGCGTTTTATAAAACACTTGGAAGCCATAATATCTGAAGGAAAATTTTGACAACAATTAGCTAAGATTTTTCCTCAACTTATTTAACTCATAAAATTCATAAATTGAACTTCAAATGTTGGCTTATTAAAGCAAGGACTTTGGTCTAAAAAAATCTTGACAGTATGCAAACATAGTTGGCAGCAACAATTTGCAAAATCACTCAGATTTATGATTCAGGTTCTAAAAAGCATTTTTTTGGAATCAAATTTGGGGTTAAATGGTCCAAAGGTACGAATACCCCCTGATGTTGATTTGAATTACAACCAAACATCAAAGGGATACAATTCTTTAAAACAACAAAACTTCGGATCTTATTTACCACTTTTGTCAAACACATAGAATGCAAACTTTCATCTACAACTCTACATGAAGAAAAACAACTAAAAATTATGCTAATATGAGTTGTTCATTGAATTTACAGAGTTCTAAGTTCACTATATGAATTCTTGATACATGTATTTAATCAAACAATTTACGACATGCAAAGCTACTTCCCTTGACATAAGTTGAAAAAATTATTGCAACTGCTACTACAATTTGAAAAACACGTGGGAGCCCTGAATGCTATATCCATTAAGGCTTTCTATCAAATAGTTTGTAGTCCTGTAACCTAATAGAACTATACCAAAAATAGAATCACAAACACGTTGAATTATTAATAAGAATATGAAATGTATACTATGAAATGACTAAAAATTACCCCAATTTACCTCAAGTCTTTCATATTCCAAATTTTTCCTTTTCTTTTAGGGGTTGGTCATGTAATTCCTCCAAATATATTTTAGGTATGCATCCATTTCTTGCTTCTATGGGGGGCTGCAAGTTAACACTTATTCATGCATAATAATTTAAGAAAATAATAATAATAACCTTTCCCATTCAGGGATTTTTCCAAACACTTGGAAACATATCCTGAAATCCTTTCTAAAACATGCTTCTAATTACCTGTTTCAATTAAAATGAAAAAAAACCATAACTCATGAAACTCTTACCTAATTCCTTTGGAAAATTCTTTATTGCAATTAGCTTTCAGAAATATTTGGCTTTCCTTTCTAAGATACTGATGAGATATTCAACTCCAATCACTAAGAATATGATCAATCCCTGATTCCTTAACGAACTCATTTGAACCATATCATTTTCCACACAACCATATCAAGGGAACCCCCCCCCCACCTAAAACCCTAAGTTGTATAAGCTCACAAACAATACTAAAATATAACAGTAGAGATATATACAAGGAAATTTGAGGAAGATAAGTTTTACTTTCTCTCAATACCACTCATGTTCAACTCCATTGGGTAGAACTAGTTAGTAATTTAGATTAGCATTTGACTACTCTTCAAATATCTCCCTCTCACAATATCTCAACCTCTTGGTATCACCATCCACCTCTCTCTATCCCAAGTGAGAAAACATGAGACTCATATATATTGGGACCAGCAAATTCTTGTCATGTTGTAGCGACTACAACACCCTCCAAAATTTTGGCTTGCATTCAATTTCAAAGCCTTCCTTGGTTTTTTTCCTTGATGTTTCATGTTGATTCTTTGCACCCTCCTCAATTGACAGTTCATCGGACATCTTTTTGCATGTTGGTCACAATGTCATGCTTGCAATCATGTTTTGGCCATGCACAAGGTTTTCCTCCATGTGTAAAAGTTGTGTCCACTATGTAAACATCCATTGCACTCACACATGAAGTTGTATGCAATGTCGTGCAAGTGTCGTCGTGGTCATTTGATGATCTATCACAAGTGTCGAACTTGTCACTCACAATGTTGGTCAGTCACACTAAGTGTATGTTGTTTTGATGGTTCGAGGTGTCTTATCGTCAAGCCATGTTGAGTGTGTGTTCGCGGGGTCATGCATGTACGAAGTCACTCATTCACACACTTGGTAATTTTGTTGAAACTGTGTTGAATGGACCAACCTCCAATAGTCAGACATCTGCTGAGATGAATTGCGCGGAGATTGAGACTGCTTTCCAGACAGTCTACACTGTGCAAACTTGGAATCAACTCAACCAACTATCAGCCAGAACAACGTAGAAGTTTCCCAACAAGACATTTCAATCTGTGTTGCCTGCAAGCACATCAACTGTGCCTCTAGCTGGTCAACCAGAGATTTTTACCGAGCAGTGACCCTGGACCTCACTCCTCCAAAAAATTGCATAAAACCTTCCAGGCATGCCCACTCCACTGATTGAAGAAACTGTGTAGACATGTCAGATAGACACCATGTGTCTCTCACTATCTCCCTCAAAAAATTGTGTAGTTTTTCTAGCTAATCACTTAGTCAGTCAACCTACTGCTCACCCAAAAAACTGTGTAGATTTCATAAGAAGTCCCGGAGCTATCCAACATCCCACTCAGCTCAAAAACTATGCAAGGATGTCTAGCAAGACATCCTCCAAGAAATTGTACAGTTTTTTCCAGCAAACTCCCTCAACCCACTGGCATCTCCCTAGAAAAATTGCATAATTTTTCCAAGTAGCCTCTTGCGGCCCGCTACCAGCTCCCCAAAGAAATTGCACAATTTTCACTACCAGTCTCCCTCAGCTTCTAGCAATGTCTTCCTTAAGAAATTTTGCATATTTTCCCTCCAATCAAGCTAGATCCCGCAGACAGTCATTGTTGATCTGGATTTCCCATCTCAGCCTCCTAGTGACGTCTACATAGTTTTCATGAATAGTTCCTAGAGCCCACATCAAGCTTGAAATCTATCTTGCGCAATTTCATAGCCTTGTCCTCTCTCCCAGTCACCGGCATCTGAAAGTGAGCTACAATGCATCATGGTATATTATGATATTTTTGGATTTGATGTCGTATCAACATGAGTCATTATAGATACAAGTACATGGATGAGACATGATGCGACAATGAACAGGATGAACATGGAGTGCATGCAACGGGATTGTTTCACAAACAGATGGACAATGAATGCATGCAAGGAAATTTTTTTGTGAACGGACAAATTCATGGAGCATGCCAAAGTACAAGTGAAGGAGCAACATGTACATGAAACATCAAGTGAACACCAAGACCATTGAAGACTCCACACAACTTTCCATGTGGAGGTGAACCTATGATACACCAAGACGACATCCATCATTCAGTAGCACCACAACTCGACATGCATACCAATAGCAACATGAACATACCAGATATGTTGTGTCAAGTCATGTCATGAGTCTCTCGGCCACATCACTACTGTGGGCCACACTGTTGTAATCAATATAATGTAAAATGGAAGTCCAAGAGACCCACATGTAAATCTAAAGAGTCATGTAAATTTGAATAGTCATGTAAGTCAAACAGTCATGAGGGAAGTCGAACAGTCACACAAGCCAATTTTACCCTTGGCTATAAATACCCCTCATTTGTACATGCAAAGGACTTTTCACCTTGGCTCCTCCCACATAGACTTCAGGGTCTGTAGTCTTTTCTTTGAGGAGGGAGAAGAGGCTCCAGTACCCCGCTATCAAGGTTAGTGATGTATGGTGTACTGATGTGTCTTGGAACTTTCACTTAATTCAAAAGCCTGATAACAAGCTAGCACATTTTCACACATGTATTGTAATTGTTTGTAAGACTATTCTTTGGAAAATTGCAGTGCATCTAGCTTTAACATGTGTTAAGATAGTTGAACTATTTCAGTTGTTCCTAATAGATATTCTTAAAAAATTGTGTTGTATAAGTTGTTAACATCGTCTCATCCGTGCGGGCTATCCTGCCGGAAATTCGATAGATTAATTTGTGTAAACTTGTTATAACACCCACCACACTCATGTAGACTATTCCACTGGGTGTTGTATGTGCTATCATGTCACCTTGTGTATATGAATTCCACATCTATGTGGACTACTCCACCGGAAGTTGTGCAAGTCCTATTGTGTTGTTTGTTTCTAATAGAGTTGGGACTATTCCCTTTAAACTTAAGACTCACTTCCACCCTCTCCCTATATGGTGAAAGAACCTAGACAAAAGTAACACTGAGCACTCACCAGGAACATGAACCTCATTGTTCAAAGACAAAGTAGACCACGCTCATGTGCTTAAAAGAAAGAGATCAGGGAAACCTCTAAGATAATGGAAACCAAGCCATCGTAATGTATGGGACTCCTACACCAAATGGTGTGAGGTCTAGTTGGGGCTTCATACTGGGGAGATCCCTTGAATGTTAATAGGTCCAACACCGTTAACATTTCTGGCGCTAGAAGTAGGGAAACAAGTTGGTTATGGTTGAATGTCTTCTCACCCTGACTCATCAATGATCTGGTCAAGACAATAACTTGCAATCCCTCTCACCTATGTGCGACTCTGAAGTTTGTTACTCCTCACCTCCCATACGTGAACATGAAATTTCATATTAGCACCTCCACTCCATCCGTTCCATCACCTGTCAGTTCATGAAAGAAGTTGGACTGATCCCAGGAATACAACATCTTCCATGACAAGACCCCAGCCTTGTTACAAGACCCCAACTATGTTACTCAAAGAGTTGGGAACCCTGAGGATGGAGGCGAAAGAAAAGGTCAAGGATTTCAATTAGAGGTTTTTGCACATATCGAACAAGCTTGCAATGGACACGAAACCTCATGACTCCATCATTGTCGATTACTAAATTTTCACACTTCCAACCAACATTTCATAGTTCATCAAGCAAGTTGCAAAATCAATATTACCAGAAAACACATGGACAAGACCCCAACCATGTTATTCAAAGTGTTGGGAAGCTCGAAGATGGAGGTGAAAGAAAAGGTCAAGGATTTCAATAAGAGGTTTTTGCATATTGAACAAGTTTGCAATGGACATGAAACCTCATGACTCCATCACTACCGATTACTACACATCCACAGTTCCAACCAACTTTGTGTAGTACATCCACTGAGTTGGGAAACCAACATACCAACATTACTAAAAAACTATGAAGAGGTAATCGTTGTTGAGAAAGACTTGCATGCAATTGGATTCATCAAGGATGACAAGCCAACAAAGGACTCTACAGATGCGAGGAGGAATCCCTGAGCTACAACAAACAAGGGTAAAGATAAGGAAGGAAGTGATATTGAAACTGTTACTTGTCTTGTCAAGAACTTGAAAACAAAAGTGTGTGAGATCAAACAACAAAAAATCGAAACAACTATGAGTAGCCAAATACCTAGATAGGGACAAGGAAACATGTCACCAGGCAGAAATTGCTTCCCTACTAAAACTACACAGAACTCCAGCTCAGTGTTTTGGGTCGAACAATGCGTGAACAACCAAATTTTCTCATTTCATGAAGATAAGCACCCAGAAGGGTCTTTTTCAGATTGGAAATGAGTTGGAGGCTCAGTCTGCAATCATACTTCAAATATAGTGAGCACTTATTAGGGCTAGTCAAGAGAGATAGACGATGAAGAAGACGCGGCACCTAATGAGACATCAAGCACTGGGCAGGTGATAAACATATATTAGTGGTTGTGAGAATCATAGAAGATAAACACTGAGAATCATCCCTGAAAGAAAAATGGTTGATACAACCTCAGAAGTTAAGGGGATCCCCCTATAGTTGGGAAAATGCAAAAAAGTCTCGAACTAATAAGGAAGGTTGATCAACTATCCGTCCAAAAGCAGAAAACACAAAGCAAGCCCTGGAAGACAGCAACGAGCAAGAGTACATCAATGAGAAGCAAACTGTGGAACACTCCACCCAACAACATGAACACCAGTCTCACCTTAGACATCTATGTGACTCTACCCGCTCTGGATTACAATATCATGGAAGACATGAACAAAACTCACACAAACATCAGTTTGTTCGAGTTGGCTAAGATTCAAGGTCAGTGGAACATTCTACTGCACACATTGCGGAAGACATCTATGGACAATGCAACCTCTACCAACAAGGGAGAAAGCACATCTCTTGGATCATTATCAACTATGCTAAACACACTCCTACTGGAAGAAGTGAAATTTGTTTCCCCTCCATTCCCACTTTCATGTGAAATCTTTAACTGTAATGTGCACAATTGTTTTGTTGATTCTGGTGTGATAGCCAATGTCATTGTAGGTTTTAAACCCATACAGAAATTACCTACATACGAATTCTAAAAAACATAAAATAAATAATAGCGAGAGAATAACACATAAAACAAATATATAGAAATATTTCCCCTAGATCCCAAAACCAAGACTACCAGATTGATTTTTCATTATTTTCCTTTCAATGTTACAATACATATATATACATGCTAAATCATCCATAAACCCCAATCCATTAACCCTGGATTAGAACATAATTGTAGTTCCCTTGACCAGATGTACAAAATACCATGGACCGAAAACCATCGTGCCCAAAACAATGTGCGAAATCCATGCACAAAACCATAGGTATGTCTGCCCACCTAATATAGGGCCCAAACTTTTTTTATGCGAAGGGGCTAGTCGTGGAAATAATATAATACAACCCAACAATCATGCCTCTCCATTGCCAAAACTATCAATGCGCAATGGAGCAAGACATTTTCACAGATCATCCAACTCGATCAGATGTGCATACCATCCATTGGTTAACTTTGGGATGTGATCATCCAACTATCTCATGATAGTTGATTTCACCAATGGATAAACATTGTTTTTGTGGACATACCAGAAACATATGGCTTACTGCTAAGTAGAGACTGGTCTAACAAGTTGAATGGGTATTTTTCTATAGACTAGTCATGCATGTGGCTTCCGTACAAGGGAAAAAGAAATCAAATCAGGGTGTTATCTTAGAGATACATGAGGCACAATGTCACTCCCATCAATAGTGAGAACGAACCATTGGCCTTCGCAGAGCTAATGTTTGGTAGCTACCTCTTGGAAACAATCCTATGGTGTTATCTCACACATCCAGCTCTAACCCCACCAGACATGCAGTTGGGTGTAATAGATTTGACCTGAAATATATGAAATGATGCTAATATACCCAATAACTATAAATAAACTCAAGAGAATTACAAACACAAAATATAGAAATGCTTCTTTATTGATCAAACCCTTGAGGTAGGGTAACACCATACAATCACTCCTTAAGGAAGGAGAACACTCCATAAGCCATATGCTTGTCCATACAATATTCCTTGACATCTCTCAATGGGGAGTATCTAGCCTCTATATAGGATTCATACATACAATACCATGGGTCATTACTATGGTTCTCCCAATACCATATATCTGATACCATGGGCTTATCACATTATTGTTAACTACTTGTGGTCCCTTACATGATGCGAGTTAACCATTTTATTTATTAACTATGATCCATCCCATTATTACATTATTCCCTTGGGTACCTCCCTCTATACCCCATAATATCCCCCTAGGTATACTACATTGGGTCTCCTTCGTTGACCAACTGATGGAAATGAAACTTGTACATTGCATCGTAATGATAGTAGTAGTACCAGTAGTGGTAGTATTAGTAGCAGTAGTAGTGGTACAAGCGAATCAAATGGTCCATGTATAGATAAGTTGTGGACCATGTACTTTGAAAGATCAAATATGCAAGATGTCTCTGGATCTAGGTGTGTCTTGATCAACCAAAAAAATAGGAAACATTTGATTTCAAGCCACTTGGAGTTCAAGTGCACAAACAACATTGCTGACTATGAAGCACTCATGTTGGGCTTATAGAAGGTTGTTAGTCTCAATGTGGTCACACTCAATGTAGCAGGTGATTCAGAAATAGTGGTACAACAGGTACATAACACCATACATTGTTTATCACCTCAGTTAAATCTTTACCAGCAAGAGGTATGGCAACTGATATCTAACTTCCAAGCATTTAATATCATTGTTGTGACAAGAACACGTAATGCAACTGCCAATGCCTTAGCAAATGCAGCTTCTAGAATGTCACTGCTCAGGGATAGATTTACTGTTGAAATTTTGTATAAGTCATCTATCCCTGATAACATAACTAATTTACATGTTTTTGACGATGATCAATAGATACTACATTTCATGGGCAATATTGATGTCTTCAAAGATGTAGCGATTGACGAAGACAAGAATGAGAAATCTCTGTAATATGAAACTAATGATAAGAAAGAAAATCTCATCCCTAAGGGTGTGGTATCTTTAGAAAAGCTCTATGAGTTGTAGAACCATTTTCAGGGCACAAGGAATAGAAAAACTCAAATCTCCAGCATGATGCATGAACAACTAAACCTAGGAACATAACAAGATCTGAAGTTCATCAATCTTGGTAAGTGTTGCATGGAAAAGGAGTGACAAGCCTTTGTCTGCTTGTTCAAACAGTATCAGGATGTGTTCACGTATACATATGATGATCTGAAAACTTACGACATGCGAATCATCCAAAATGTCATTCCAATCAAGGAAGGGGTCAAGCCATTTCAGCGAACGCTAAGGAAAGTCCATTCGTCACTTGAACCCCTTATACATCCTAAGCTAAAAGAGATGAACAAGTTGTTGGATGCATGGATAATATACAAAGTTCATCATTCCACAGGGGTTTCCAACCTTTTTCCTGTATGAAAGAAATTAGGGATATCTGCTTGTGCATTGATTTCTGAAACTTGAACCATGCCTCGGACAAAGACAATTATCCCGTGTTGTCTATGGAGAATATTTTATAGACAATATCTAGGGCATAAATGTTTTCCTTACTTGATGAGTTGTATGGATATAATTGGGTCCTGGTAGCAGAACTTGATCGACTCAAAACTACCTTCCATACAAAGTGGGGTACGTTTGCATACAGATGAATGTCGTTTGGGCTTATGAATGCAGGTGCAACTTTTTAGTGCTCCATGGACATCGCTTTCCATAGAATCATCACACTAAGCATAGTGGTGTACCTCAAGGACGTGATTGTGTTTTCCAGAAAATAGTCGGACCACATACGCCACCTGAAGAAAATCTTTGAGCAATGCCAGAAATATGGGATTTCATTGAATCCCAAAAAGAGCATATTTGAAGTGTCTAAAGGGAATCTCCTTAGGCACATCATTTCTAGAAAAAGGATCAATGTTGATCCGGATTGGGTCTAGACCATCACACAAATCCCTCACTTAGCCAATAAGAAAGCAATGCAATCGTTCTTGGGAAAGATAAACTTCCTATGGAAGTTCATCTCAGACTACGCATAGATAGTAAAACTAATGCAAGAGATGATCAAGGAGGATGAAGGCTATAGCTAGGGAAAGAGGGGAAAGAATGCAATCACTTGTATCAAGCAAGATATAACAGAAGCACCTGCACTTTATAGCCCACATTTCAACAAATATTTCTTGCTACACAACTTCACCTCTGACAACTCACTTGCTGCAGTACTCACTCAGAAGGACGAACTGAATGACGAATGTCCCATCTCTTTCATGAGCACAAGAATGCAATATACAAGGTGATGAAACACTTTAGACCCTACTTGCTTAAGAACCATTGCATAGTTTTTGTGTCTCACCGAGCAGTGCACTCACTGCTCGTACAACAAGAGCTAGGTGAACAACGTGCGAACTGGATGACATGCTTGCAAGAGTATGATATTGACATCAAGCCAGTTCACACTATCAAGGGTCATGGTCTTCGCAAACTCGCATGTTGAGGTAGTACACACATAGGAGGAAGAAGAAGAGCTCACTGGTTGGGAACAAGAAATCAAGTTGTATGATGTAGAGAGATCACCACCCACTACATGTGGAAACTCTTGGTACGAAGATGTATTCCAGTACCTTGAGCATGGCACCAGACCCTCTCTCTTATCCATGAGACAAAAGAGGGCACTACACCTTAAATATTTACCCTATCAGTTGGTGCACGAAGTGCTTTATAGAAAGCATAGTAATAGAATATTACTCAGGTGCTTGGAGGCACATGAATCAGAGAGGGTTTTGCATGATTTGCATGATGGACCAGATGAGGACCACTTCGTGGGAAATACCATTGTGCACAAAGTTATGCGAGCTGGTTTCTACTAACCCACATTGTTCAAGGATGCACTTGCCTATGCCTATAAGTGCCCAGTCTATCAGCGATGCGCCAGTAGAACACGAAGGTCAACAACCCCATTGCACCTTGTTGTAGTGACTGAACTGTTCCAACAATGGGGCCTAGACATCATCAGGGAAATTTTCCCACATTCATCAAAACAAAACTGCTACATTTTGACAACAACTAATTATTTCATGCGGTGGATAGAGATAGTTTTGCTCAAGAAAGTGAATGACCAGGAAGTCATCAGCTTCCTCAAACAGAAAATCATTTCACACTTTGGTGTCCACATATCACTTGTGTTTGAAAATGAAACTTACTTTTCATATTTGAATATTTATGATTTTGCATTGCAATATGGTATTATGCTGAAACACTCATCTAACTACTACCTACAAGGAAATGGTCTCACAGAATCCACAAACAAAAACCTTATCCACATAATCAAAAAGACCATTTACTCTGAGCAGCGTAAATGACACTTTTCCCTAATTAATTCCCTATGGGGTGATTGTGTAACACCCAAAACCACTCTAAATACCTCGCCATACTTCTTGATCTATGGGAAAGAAACCATCCTACCACCTAACAGCTACTTGCCTACGCTCCAATTGTCTCAAGAATCCCAAGGCAAGCCTTTTCTACTAGTTCATCATGGGATGGATACACTTCACAAACTACAAGAAGAAACTAGATGAAAGCAAAAGAAAATTTTACACTCCCCCAGAACTGTATCAAGATATGGTTCGATAAGAAGTATGTAGGGAATGCTAACTTCGATGTTGGTGACTTAGTCTTGAAATGGGATAAACCCCATGAAGACAAAGGTAAGCATACAAAGTTCCAATCCCTATGGATTGGTCCATACATTGTACATGAGAAGCTTGGCCCACACACATACCATATGCAATCACTTTACTGGAGGATTAACAACCTTCTTGTCAACGACCAAGATCCCAAACATTAGTTTTAGTAAGTTGGGGATGCGCCCCGCACTATGCTTATTGTTTTTCTTTTTCACTTTTCTTACTATTTCTGTTTCATTTTGTTTTGTTTGTTTATTATCCTACTATTTTTCATTTTGTAAATAAGTGCTTCCCTCTATTGAGTTTTGGCTTTTGAATGAGTATGTGGCTGAGATCTAAAGAGTCTTGTGACACTACAACACTTGGCCAGTCCTACGTCTCTCTTCTCTATTCTTGGTTGTAACCTTCATCTGATGAAATATTGATGAAAAATATGAGCCATCTACTAGGGGATATTGGCTCCAACCATGAATCTGTGTCCACACTAGGAAAACCCATGCTTGTACTCAACCTTCTACTCTGTGTGATCAAGCTCATCCAACTAGTATAAACAGAGAAGGGGACATCTAAATGAGCAAACCTATGTCAGAGGTCTTACATGATTTTTTGAAGAAACAACCTCTTCTTCTCTTAATAAGTTAGGATCCCTCTTCTACCCTAAGAATAAATAAGTGCCTATGCACTATCCTTTTAAAAATTACAAAGGTGAAAGAAGAGAAAGGCTTCCTATGCAAAGAGGTGAAGCATGCAACTCCAACGGAGTACTGAAGAGGCTTGCTCATAGTGGAGAAATGTGTGTGTTCCTGCATGACTCTATCAAGGTACTTTCCAGGCCTGCTGGCAGTGGAGCAACACCAGAGATCAAAACTTCAAATATAAAAAATTTTAACTCGTGAGCCAAACTACCATTCCCAATTTCGAAATAATGTGATCAAGATAAAACTTTTTATTGTGTTTGACTGAGTTGGAAAAAGGTGAACCATGTCTGTCCATGGGGTAAGTGGGGAAGCGAAAGTAACCCACACAATAATTAAATACTCCTGGAAATACCAAGGCCCTATTTTGTTAATGGACTAAAACAGAGAAGCTGGAGTTCAACCAGTGTTTCACTAAGTGTTGTAGCAGCTACAACACCCTTCAAAATTTTGGCTTGCATTCAATTTCAGAGCCTTCCTTGGTTCTTTCCATGATGTTTGCAAGAACTTGGGCTCATCCCGTGAGCCCATATTGAGTCTTTTCACCCTCCTCGCTTTACCATTCATCAGCCATATTTTTGCATGTTGGTCACAATGTCATGCTTGTAGTCATGTCTTGGCCATGCACAAGGTCTACCTTCTTGTGTACAAGTTGTGTCCAGTATATGAGCATTTGTTGCACTCACACACGAGGTTATATTCACTATCATAAAAGTGTCATAGTGGTCATTTGATGATCTATCAAAAGTGTTGCGCTTGTCACTCACACCATCAGTCAATCACAATGAGTGTATGTTGTTTTGATGGTTCGAGGTGTCTTATCATCAGGTCATGTTGAGTGTGTGTTTGGGAGGTCATGCATGTATGAAGTCACTCATTCAAACACTTGGTCATTTTTTTGAAACTTTTCTAATTGGACCAACCTATAATAACCAAACATCCATTGAGTTGCATTGTGTAGTTTCAGCTCTTAGTCATCATGTACTGCTGCCCAGAATTGCACAGAGATTGAGACTACCTCCTAGGTAGTCTGCACTGCATAATCCTGGAATCGACTCAACCAACTGTCACCCAGAATAGCGTAGAAGTTTCCCAGCAATCCATTTTAATTTGCACTGACTTCAAGCACATCAATTGAGCCTTTAGCTAGTCAACGAGAGATTTTGACCAGGTAGTGACCTCGGGCCTCACTCCTCCAAAAAATTGCCTAAAACCTGCCAAGCATGCCCACTCCACTAACTAAAGAAGCTGCGCAGACATGTTGGATAGACACCCTGTGTTCGTCACTATCTCCCTCAAAAAAATGGGCAACTTTTCCATCCATTCACCTAGTTAGCCAGCCTACTACTCACCCAGAAAATTGTGCATATTTCGTTAGCAATCCCCTAGTTGCCCGACATCCCGCTCATCTCAGAAACTATTCAAGGATATCTAGTAGGCTATCCTCCTAGAAATTGTGCAATTTTTTCTAGTATACTCGTCCAGAGCTCTGCCAACTCCATAGAAAAATTGTGCAACTTTTCCAAGAAGCCTCCCGCAGCTTGCTGTCTACTCCCTAAAGAAATTGTGCAGTTTTCATTGTCTGTCTCCCTCAGTTGTTGATATTGTCTCCCTCAAAAAATTGTGCATATTTGCCATCTAGCTGAGCCAGATCTTGCGAATAGTCGTTGTTGTTCCGAATTTCCCATCTTAGCCTCCCAGTGATGTCTGCATAGTTTTCATGAATAGTTCCCAGAGCCCACATCCAAGCTTGAAACATGTCTTGTGCAATTTCATACCCTTGTCCTCTCTCCCAGTCACCGACATCTGAAAGTGAGCTATGATGCATCATGGTAGATTATGATAATTTTGGATTTTATGTCATCTCATCATGAGTGATTGCAGATACAGGTACATGGATGAGACATGACACGACGACAAATGAGATGAACAAAGAGAGCATTTGAGGATATTGTTTCACAAATGGACGAACAAGGAATGCATGTGAAGAAATGTGTTCTCGAATAGACGAACACATGGAGCATGCTAAAGTTCATGCAAAGGAGCAACGTGCACATGAAACATCAATCGAACACTAAGACCATCGAAGACTCCGCACACCTTGCCATGCAGAGGTGAAGCTATGATATACAAAGAGGAGATCCATCACTCAAAAACATTATAACTCGACATGCACACCAGCAACAACATGAACATACCAACTATGTTGTGTCGATTCGTGTCATGAGTCATCTTGGCCACACCACTACTGTGGGCTACACTATTATAATCAATGTAATGTAACATGGAAGTACAAGAGACCCACATGTAAATTTGAAGAGTCATGTAAAGTTGAAGAGTCATGTAAGTTAAACAATCATGAGGGAATTCGAACAGTCAAAAGGGTCGGTTTTATCCTCGGCTATAAATAACCCTCATTTGTAGATGCAAAGGACTTTTCACCTTGGCTCCTCCCACATAGCCTTGAGAGTCTATAGTATTTTCTTTGAGTAGCGAGTAGTGGCTCCAACACCCCACTATCAGGGTTAGTGATGTATGGTGTACCAATGTGTCTCGGAACTTTTTCTTAATTCAGAAGCCTGATAATAAGCTAGCACATTTTCACACATTTATTGTAATTATTTGTAAGACTATTTTTTGGACAATTGTAATGAATGTTACTTTAACTTGTGTTAATACAGTTGATCTATTTCAGTTTTTCTAATGCATATGCTAACGAAAATGTGTTGTGTAAGTTTTAACATTGTATCGGCCCTATGGGCTATCCCGCCAGACACTCAATAGATTCATTCATGTAAACTTTTTATAACACCTGCTGCACTCGTCTGGACTATTCCACTAGGTGTTGTACATGCTATCTATTCACCTTAGGTTCGTGACTACCGCATCTGTGTGGACTACTCTGCCAGAAGTTGTGCTTGTCCTATTGTGTTGTGTGTCTCTAGCAGAGTTAGGACTATTCCCTTTCAACCTGAGATTCACTTTCACCCTCTCCCTCTAGACACAAGTAACACTAAGAACTCACTAGGCATGTGAACCTCATTGTTCGAAGACAAAGAAGACCACTCTCATTTGCTGACAAGCAAGAGGTAAGGAAAACCTTTAAGATAATGGCGACCAAACCATCATAGCGGATGGGACTCCTACACCAAACAGTGTGAGGTCTAGTTGGGACTTCATAACGGAGAGATCTCCTAAATGTTGGTGGGTCCAACACCGTCAACATGTCATAAAGGAGGAGTAATATGCATGCCTTGAGAAACAATAACATATTCCATTTATATGAGTGTAACTCATGCCATTAAGGAGTGTTATCTGTGTCTTAGTTAAGGAGAGTGTAACATATGCATTAAAAAGAGTGTAAGAGTAATATTTTATGACATGCTTTTAATGCGTTTAAGAGGAACATGCCATATCTTTCGTGAGTGTGTAAGAGAGAGTGTAATGTATCATTAAGAGAGATAATTATGTAAATCCATGAGATTCATGAAGGAGAGAGGTGTGAAGGTGACTTGTAATTCCTTTTAATAATAATATCATAGACTCATAAAAGATGATAATAATAATAATAATATTGATGATTAAGTCAAGATTGAACTATTACAATTGATTATAGATAAGCTAAGTGATTTTCCTTCAACTATACTTGATTACCAATTAATGCAAGGTGATTTACTATTTTTGGAAAGTAATACTTGAGATGCTAGACATGACTTTCTATTTTTATAAAGTCACTCCATAATTGTCAAAAATGAGATTTTATCACGGAAATTCATCCTTGAGGTTCACATTGACTGGTATTTTTCTTCCAGAGAATAGGGATTCCACATCCCTATCACATGCATCTCCTTTCCTTAGTAGATTGAGGACTCTGCACCTTGATCTACTCCAATGATCCAAGATTCCACATCTTGATCTTTTAAATATTCAAGACTCTGTTCCCTAATCCTTATATTATAGATCCAAGACTCCATGTCTTTATCTTTCATGTATTTAGGACTCCACGCCCTAATTTTCATGGCTTCTCATCTAATCTTATTTGAAACTCCACGCTTAACCTTATTAAGGTATTTATTATGAGCTCATATGCATATGAGGGTTTGTTGATAAGGTCTTGTCCCAAGACCTTGAATTGTGCATGACTTCTGCAATCATTTTGGTTTTGAAGAAATGACTCCCATAATCATTTATAATTTGAACATCCTTGTTTTCAAATAACCACATCCCCTACCACATTCAGCTCAGTGCAAGATTAAGCATATATAGTCATACAAATCATATATCATGACTTCCATAGTCAATTATAATTTGATCATCCTTGTTTGTAGATAACCAGGCCCCCTTGCCACATATTGCTCAGTACAAGATTACACATATATATATATATACAAATCATGTATCATCCATAGTTCATAATTAACCATATGTTCCACATAACCATGATCATCCATGTATTTATGTTTCTCAATCTTAGGTCACCATCCATATCATACACCTATGTCCGAACTAGGATACCAAAAGATAAAACATCGATAATATACACTTCACCAAAATTAGTCTATATCATATGCATGTAGAAACCATGTGACCTAAGCTAGGTCTATAACATACAAGCATATACATAAGTTTGACATGGATAATATTTATATCACTATATCAAAATCACCCTCTCCAAGTGTCATCAAAGCTATCTCACCAAGAAGGGACAGTACAACTTGTCTCTTCTTGGTCATACTCCTTTGAAATGTCTTAAACTTTGGTCTATGATCCACTTTTTGGGTCATTGTTGCTAAGACAATTGTCATATCATCAATATGTTTAAGATAAGTTCAACCTAATTTAACTAGTTTTTACATTCCTTAATTCCTTATATCCCATCAACCATCCCTAAGTTAGTCCTAAATCACTCTATGCTCTATTATATTTCACACATTTATACATGTTTCATCTCATTAATGGGGGATACATCAAGTTCCTATTGGGATGAGTCATTTCCAATCAACTTTAGCGCATTATCTATGAATTTGATTTAGAAACCATTCAATATCTTGGAGCTTGCATGCCTTAATGGAAGGTTTCCTATCCTTTGATGATAGGTTTACATCATTTACCTTAGATTGATTGAATCTATGAGTGTTCGACTTCATATCATCTATTCACACTCCATAGAATGTACTTGATTACCTTAAGATCCATTATAATTATTGGTGGTTTCTTTCGGATCCATTAATGGTTTTCATCATTAACTGATAATTAGGTAGTTTATACCACGCTTTACCTCAGCAAATTGATTTACATGGTTAAATTCATAGAATGACTAGATGGATATGAATACTCTATATCATGTCTATTATATCTAGGTTTTGATGGAGATATTTTAGAATTTATAATTGTTACATAAATCCACAATATATGTTTAGTGACTATGTTCATACTGAGTCATGTGGGCATGGATCCATGATGTATGTTTAGAGACCATGACCTTCCTAATCTGGCATGGAGTTATGCATGTCCATAAATATTCTTTGAGTCACTTGTATTATGAGTATGGGGATGCCTACTTGAAATATGGTCATATGCTATTATTGTAATTTAACTCCTTGATTGTTGTTGAAAGTTTTTTACGAGTCTATTCTTTGTTTTAGTTCCTTTGAATGATAATTAAATTACTTCAGTCATAACTCCTTTTTTGACTTCATACTTTTGGTGGAATTTTGTAACATATTATTTTTTCACATTCATGGCAATTGTTGTAGTACCCCTATCCTTTGTCATTCGAAGTATCATTTCCATTAATCCATGAAAAATATGGAAGAAAAACCTTTTCTTGGAAGATACGAATCTTCTTAAAATACCTTTAAAATCCCCAATTCAAGAGGATGACACATTTTGAGCTTTGACAATCTGTGACATATCTCATTGTTGCAGGTTCCATAATTGTTAATGTGTGATAGTGTTGTTGCTTGCTAGTTTACAATGTGTGACAGTATTTTAACGAAGGTAAAAGTGAAAAGTATGAAAATATTCTAGAATAAAAACCTCATGGATGTCATCTCCTCTGAGCAATGTGGAACTGACTTGCATCCCTAACTTTTTGGATCTTAACCTCCATCTTATCCTTTCCCAACCCTACAAGCACAACCATATTCCTTTAATATGGTTAGTTAGAAAATCTCATAAAGGATTTTGGATTTGGTGAAACTCTACTGAAATATCATACCTTTGATCTCAAGACTTTTGAAGGCAAGGAATTGGAATAGAGAATGGCCAAAAATGGGTTTAAAATGCCAAGGTGGCTTCGGGCTATATCATTTTCTTCATTATAATAAAATTACATGTTTCTTTCCCAGAAATACTTGTAGATATGTTTGGTAATATTTGGTATATATGTCATTGATCATATATATAGGTTTTGATCAAATCATTTTTAGATTATATGTGATTTGATGGTTGGTTGTTTTATCTGTAGGTCCTTTGTTTGTGCATTGAGGATGAGATTGTAAGCTACAACAAACAACTAGTGAGTACAACCTTCATTAATAGGTATGAGATCATCCCACTCTCATTTTCATTTATAATTTGATTGCAATTAATCCTAGGGAATGCTTCTTGTTCCTATTTGTTTTTTTGTAGATATGGTTACTAGATATATGGAGATCACTTTTGTCTGCAAAATGGTTTTTTTCATTCACATAATTAGCAAGGAACCAAATGTTATTTAGAGTAAAATAATTCACGATTTTAAAATGTGTCATGCAAAGCATACTAATATTCTATTAACATTTCATTCAGGACATACATATACTATTAGTATTCCCCTAGAACTTGGAGACACACTCTTTGAAAATGATGTTGGCATCATTTTGGGTTGGCATTAATGTAAACAGTGATATAGCAATACTTTGATCCTTGAGACAAATATATTGGCAAGACTTTAATGTTGATGATATAGGGAAATAATCAAAGAATAAGGAATTTGAATAATTCCTTAATCTCAACATTTACACTAGATTTTCCTAGAAATCCTACATAATTACCTTGAGCAACATTGTCAATATTGCATAATTTCTGCAGGGTTCTCATCTATAGCCCATGTAAATGGTACCAAGTAGTGAAAAAAAAAATCCCTAGTCAGTGCCTTAAAACCCAATGTTTTCTCTATCCCATGATGGCTTCTTGGCTTCATCTCAGCTTAATTACAGTAAAATTCACCATGGTAAATTCCCAAGGTATTGTTGGTTTGATTAATCTAGTGAAGTGAAAAGACGACTATATAATCCATCAACGATTGTCACATGAATCATGGATCGAGTTATTGTGTGATATGGTGTATGGTCACATGAATTATAATGTGGTTCGATTAGGGTAATGGGTTCTATCAATTGTTTTAGTATAGGGATATGGCTAACTTATGTTGAGACTCAATGCGTAGGGAGTAATCAAGTTCAGTTTGTAAGGTGTGGAAGGAAGGCGTGACATGTGCAATGCTTGTTCTAATCTTGTTCATATATGACCTCGCACCATATTTTATGGAAAAGATGTGAGAAATCAAGTGTGTAATCTTATGCCCTAGTGAATTGATGGTGCAATGTGTGATCTACAATCGTTTCTTCTATTTGCATGGTCTGATATAGTGATCTAACTTGTATAAAGTGAATCAACCAGAGTTGTGTATTATTTTAGTATTAAATCATGTAATGGTGTGATCATATACCTAAATGGTGCTTGGTAATGGGGGTCATATTTTGTGGTGTGAATGGTCAATGAAGGTAAGAGATCAGTGAGATTTGACCTAATGTTATGATCATGGATAGTTTGGTTGACAACCAGTGATGATATGCGTCCTATGAGTGTGTCATGGGTTTATGATCACTAGTAGCCTAGTCCATGCTTTAGATAAGTGTGGTGTATTGTTGCATGGAACATGTGTAATCACAGGTTTGGTTCTGATTGTTACCTTCTATTTTAGTGTATGGTGTGATATGGAGAAAAACCACGATATGAGGTTTGATATGTACTTAATTTTGTTGGCATTTAGTCTAATAAGAAAATAATGATGACAGAAAATGTGATAGAATCTCATACTATATGCATTCTAGACAATGTGGAATTACAGTGGTCTTAGATTCTAGTGGCTTGTGGTCTATGAAGGGAAGAACCAAAGGCTCTTACTATATGTATATCTCTATCGCTACTCATTTAAAATTGTTGCTCAGTAGGGTGTGTGGTCTGCATGATACCATTTTGAAAAGAGAGAAAAAAAAGCATTAGAACCTTAGTGGATTTGAGCTAGTAGACTAAAGTGATGAAGTCTGCTTCTCCTAATATTATGACTGTAAAACCTACTTACATATTCTCAATTTTTGTTATTTAACTACTTGTTTGATACTGAGGTTAGTGGTGTTAAATTTTGTGATCAAAAGAGTAAGTCAAGTTTTTACTACTGCAACATAGATTATAGTTTCTTAGTATATTATTTCATGTCATATGATGCTTGGATGCTTGTCTTCTGATGTTAAAGCTTGAGTTGGTTGAATTCACAATGTTACAATTTCAGAGATCAAAGTTACTACTTTTTTTAGTCTAAGGTTGATGATTTGTGTTAACTAATGATATAATGAGCGTATTGTTAATGATAGAAGATGATTTGTTGTGATGATAATTAATTTTTTTTATGAGAGAGTAAGTGTTAATGCCAGAACTACATGACTATCTTATTATTCTTTGTTTTCCAAGATTTATACTACGAACACACACAAAGTTAGAGAAGTGGTGAACTTGCTGATTTTGTAAAATATGTTATCAATGAGATGCTTTGAAATGGAATACCATGAGATGTGTGTCCCAATCCTTATAAGCCACAAACATGTATTCATTCTACTCCGGAGTTTTATCTTGTGACAGGGTCATATGAAATGAGTCTACTGCTAAGAGTTAAGGTAATGTTGGGTTTTGAGTCTGTGTATTGATGAAGATGATAAATTTGTGCCTATCGTGATGATTATGGTGGTTTAGGGACTGTATTGCAAGATATGTTTTCTTTTAATTATCCAGGGTTTATGTTCAAAAGTATTATTATAGGAACATTACTTGCCAATGGAGATTGTATATGGAGCAGAGCTATTATTTGAAGTTTAGAATTGGTGCATTTCTTTCACTAGGTTATGTAAGTTCATGATATGGTTTGGTTTGAGAATTAGAATATTTGTGATACGCGATATGTTATGATCTTTACTCTTCAGAGTTAATGTTGTAAGGATGTATGCATTCTAATGACAGAGGATTGCTAATAACATATATGGTGTTGAACTTGTTACTAATGATGTGTTCTTTATGACATAGGAATGAATGTGTTGTTGAGAAGAGATGAATTGATAGTTTATTTTGAATTATGTGGATACAAGTGGATGAAATGGAGGTCCATATTGATTTTTGGGGTCGGTGCCTCTAATTGGTTGGCTCCAGTGAACCTAATTTGACAGAGTAGGTGCTTCCTGTTAGTGGGTGCCAATGAAATAGTGTGATGGATTAGGTGCTCGCTACTAGTGGGTGCCAGTGATACAGTGCAAGGGAGTAGATGATTCTTGTTGGTGGGTGCCAAAAAAATAGTGAAAGGGAGTGGGCGCTTCCTACTAATGGGTTCCAATCAAATAGTACAATGGAGTGGTTACTTCTTGATGGTGGGTGCTAGTAAAATAGCGAAAGGGAGTGGGTGGTTCTTACTGGTGGGTGCCAACAAAACATGGCAAGGGAGTTGGTTCTTCTAATAGGTTGATGCCAGTGAACATATGTAAAGAAATATTGAAGAAGAGAAGAAGAAAAATTGTGGTTTTCTCCCTTTACAGGTTTCCACCTAAAATCTTAATGTCATTTATGCTTGATGTCTATAAGTGATTATTCATTTTATGATTATGCTCATATGACTGATAACTAAACAAATTCAAGGAATAAATTTATAATAACTCTTAAAATATTAATTAACCCCTCAATGTTTCCAAAAAAATTAGACTTCTAATCCTTGTTAGACACATGCCTTAACCATTTTATAACATATCACCTCAAAGAAATTCACCATGAAAAATTAGAGATGTTCTTCATTTATCAAAAAAATTGCATATCCTTATTGCATACCATGAAAACTGAAATAAAAAAAAATAAAACTTTTATGGGATTATAACTCTTAAACTCATTTTTATGTTTGGCTTGGCTTCACAAGAGAGAATTTTCAATTTACACATTTATGGGAACTCCTTCACTCATTGGAAGAATAGAGTTGCCAACTTATAAAATTTCACATTACCTAGGCTATTCCAAGAAAATCCATTTTTTTATTATCGTGTACATCAATATTCATAATTTTGTAGTGGTCTACAAAGGATATAAATTATAGTTGACTTATTGGAATAGGGGAGCTAATATGAAATTTTATAAGTTGGTTCACATTGGACAAAGGAGTCTAAAAATTATTAGAAAACTCACATCATTGAATATTTTCACAAATATTAGTTTTAAAATGTTGTGATGAAATTTCTCTACTTACGCACAATTTACTTTAAAGACTTTTAAAGTCACTAATGATTATTGAGGAATGGATAGATATATGGAACGATTAATAAATTAAGACAAAGTGAAAACATTTGCTGGACAAATTTCGTTGACACATGTGCTCCCTCTCCCTTTTCTATTTCACCTTTGAAATTTGTGAATCTCCGCATATCACTCCCTTTTCTATTTCACCTTTGAAATTTGTGACAAAACTAAAATTTCATTCTTTGTACCCCAGTTATATATTTAGAGATAAATAATTCATAAAGAGAATTGTACGAGCAGCTATTAGGGCTTTAGCTTTCTAAAGTCTTCATATTTTAGATGGTCCCCTATCCACTTTTTTTACCTTTCTTTACCTAATTACTTAATTTATAAGTTAAGTTTATTTGTTATGAGTAGTGAGATAAATAATTCATAAAGAGAATTGCATGAGCAGCTATTGGACCTTGTAGCTTTTTAAAGTCTTCCCGTTTTACAAAACACAGCCTTATATGGTCCCATCTCCATTTTTTTACTATTGTTACCTTTCTTTACCAAATTACTTCATTTTATATTTGTTTTGAGTATGGTTCATATATATAAAGTATTGAGTTTGAAGGCATAAATTAATAAATAGAAAATTTTAGTTTTTTTATTAAAAATTTCTGAAAAAAATATGGAAAAATTTGTTGAAATTTATATTTTTATTTAATTGATGGAAATTTATTATAAAATTTTATTTCTAAAGTTTTGGAAAATTTTAATCAATTTATTTTACTTAATCATATTTAACTATTTTATGTTTTAGAGTTTTTGGCTAGAATTCAACAAAACAATTTCTGGTCAAATGGTTTTTAGTTGTTGTTTAAAATCTATTTTTGAATGTATAAATAGATTCAACACTCTGAAAAACTTATAGGCACTTGGAATATGGAGAGTTCACAAATTAAACTTGTCATTTAACAAATTCATACCATATTTTAAACAAAATTCACTAGAAAATATGGCTAGAAAAACTTCCAAACTTAGAACAATTAGATTACAACCATGATATTGAATTTTGAAAAAATAGAGTAGATAAATGAAACTTCATTGAAGAAAATAAACTCACTAGAAAAAAGTTGAGTTCATTCCATGTTTTGATAGTTAGTGATTGATTTTGTATAACTAGCAAAAAAAACTAGCTGAGTTATAGTTCCATGTAATTAATGAGAACTTTGACCATGGAACCTTATCCATAAGGGGTTTTGATCCATTTTAAAATGGTCCATATTATCATAATTTTGGAAAATAAGTGGAAAAAGTTGAAACTTTATGTAGAAAAGTAAACTTGTTTGAAAGGTTTGGCTTGTTGACTTATTAAGTCACTATGCTTGGATAATTGGAGCTTGACATTGAATAAGTAGTTAATAATTTTTTAGAAAATTATAATTCCAAGTAGGCGATAAGAATTGTTATTATGGAACTTTACTCTTAGGAGGTTATGCTCATTCTAAAAGAACTCAAATTGTTGGAATCTTCAAAAAATGACTTGATTATGGTGGAACTTTAGTCTAACAAGGTTATGGTCATTTTAAAGGAACTCAAATTGTTAGAATATTAAAAAATGAGTGGATTAAGGCAAAACTTTTTGGGAAAAACTACTCATTAAAGAGATAGGGGTTCTCCACTTACTAAATCACTTAATATTTAGAGAATTGGGAATTGATGCCAGGTAATTAGCCAATGAATTTGACACTTTTAATAAAGTATATGCATAATCGAATGGGTCAAATATAAACCAAGACATGCATAAATAATTGACATCGAATGGGTCAAATATAAACCAAAACATGCATAAATAGTTGACATTGATGCCATAAAGTGATTCATGGGCATTGATACACTATGTGGAACTTATAATATGTAATATTGACAAATTGATTTTAACGTTCCAACATTGCAAATTAGAAATTTGTTAAATTCTAGTGAAGAAAGGATAGAAAAATAATAATGAGAGAGGTTGAAATATTTAATTATTTATCCTAATTCATTGAAGATCAATTCTTGGGTGAATCAATACTTTGTTTGTAGATAAACTTTCATTGAATAATAATATGAAAAATGGAAACTACATTTACATATGTCATTTCTAGGGTATGACTTTCAATATTTAACACTTATAGTCCTAGGGTTAAGATTTCAAAATCAATTTTTAACAACTTTTGTTGTGTGTAGATAACCATTGATAGTTATGGTTTACTATACACATGTTTTGACTTGATTGGGTTATGCTTTATTAAGGTTACCTTGACATTTCACAAGTTATTCTTTAACCCTTATTCTATTTGACATCTTTGCACCTTGAAATTTGGGAAAATTCTAGTTGTGACTCTAGTAAAACATCTATCTAACATTCCATATTTATGTCGAAGTATCTATTTCATATTCAATGATCAAATTGTTTGGTGTTTCTTGTTTCTTTGGAAAGAGTATAAATATGATATGATTTGGACCTTTTATGCTCATATTTTTCCAACCAGTTTTTCCCCAATTTTGACTATAAATTTAGAATAATTCCTAGAATTTTGATATTGATTTGTTGATATTGTGCAATATGGGACAATAAAATGGTTTTAGGGCACTATATTATGCCACACACACAAAACTCGATTTCCTAATGAGAAGATGCATTTTTATCTAAAATAAATTTATACTCCAGTGATGGTTTCCATAAAAATACTAAGTCATATCATCTACTAATCCCACCATATGGTTTACCATACTCACAACATCTAGGGGAATTAGGATGGAAATATATACATGAAATACACCCAATAATACCATCAACCACATATGATTCCCCTAGCGCAGCAAAATCATGTGAGTGAGAACAAGTGGCATCAAGAAGAATGATATCTAAATAACTAGACTGTAAATAAATGAGGTCATCCTATTGTGCCTTTTGGATGGTTTTCTCCTCACTCATAAGTATATTCATTTTTATATTCGTAGAAATGGGATGAAGAACTTAATATAGGAATTGAACCATAAAGATCTATCATTAATGTTGGCTTTGCATCAATATATTCTTCAATTTCATTCATTGATGTGGTCCATGATATGGGTAGCCATAAAATTGTGGCAATTGGTTGGAATTTCAATTCATATGTCATGGTCAACTAGAAGATTAAAGAAAGTAAATAATACCTTTGAGATGGTTTCAAATGTGGTATAGGTATTGCATACTTAGTCTATGTATCATTTGGCAACCACACCCATAAGGGTGTATTAAAAAATTCTTAGTAATTGATTGTTTGATTATGTTATTCAAGTAGTGCAAAGGTGGAAAGACATAATGGGATTAGGTAGATCATATTTGGGATGAAATTTAAAATGAAGGATGTATGATGGAAGCTTATATAGCTTATTGGGTATAACTGATATCATCGTTGGATAGGATCATTGATAAATTTGTTTAAATCAAGGAGATTCAATCCTACCATATAAGAAAAATAAGGTTAGTTGTCATTATCTCTTGTATTTGTTCCAATATTAGTTCAAGCCATGGTAATAATCGATGTCAAACATGGGTTGAGAGAAGATGAACTAGTTGAAGAAGAAGTAGTTCTAAAATTAGATGAACCAATAATCCTAAAGAGGGATGTGGACATTGAATATGAATACGATGAAATTCTTGAATTTGAGAGTACTTCCCAAGGGTGGGCTATATGGGAAAACTTGACTCATCAAGTAGGGGATATGATGTTTTTGGTAATGAACAAACGTTGAAAGCCTCATAGCCTATTCAATAATCTCCTTAGGGAAGCCATGGCCCCTAGATTCCAATTCCATTCCTTGGTTATAATATGTTTAACAAAGAATAAAGTAACAAAGTAATTAATGAAGAAAATTATTCAAAAAATAAATCACTATGTACTTAGGTGGTGAAATAAGTGGTTTGGTGTTTATATACATCCATATAAAGTAGCATAATGAAATCCACATCCTAAAAAAATAAATACTCTAGCCCCTAAAAGAAACTAAATGCACTTGATAAGTTCTCAACTATACATAGGAGCCTTTGAATAAGCTAACAATATGGGATGCAAGGCTCTCTACATTAATGGATGAAGGTAAAAAGAGAGATACTTATAATTAGAAGTAAATGGGGAGTGAAGGCCAAAAAGGCCCGTAGAAATTTGTCTCATTTTCTCTCCCTCTTATTTAAGCCACTTGGGTAAGGATACATAGTAGAAAGGCCATTAATCAATATCTTCACAAACATCAACAACATGTTAGCTTTCTTTTAAGTTTAAATCAAATTTTTATTGGGTTAATTGTCTATGTAATAGTGGTCATCCTAATAAAGAGGCCACATATATAATGTGTGAATGTATATCAAGAGAGATCTTGTAGTCATCATTGATGAAAAAGTGATTTGAATATATTAATGTGTTTCCATTAAGGGTAATGTGTTTTCCTTGATGGAAACCTGCTTGAAAAATATGTCCTTGATGTCAACTTGGTTATATGATTATGGAAATAATGCAGATGACAGGAATATTGGCACAGGTATTGCAGAAATGGGAAAGTGTTTTGACAACCTTGTTACATGTTTCACTTAAAGAAGAGATCAAAATGTGAAGTTTGAAGAGTATATGAAGTCCCTATGACTATGTGTCACGTACATACACAGAATCTGTGAACAAAATTCATATACATAATCCGAACCATGGAAAATTGCATACTAGGGGCCATTACCATGGTAATTTACCATAGTATTGTTTTGGCAACCTCTATTTGATCCTATCAAATGAATACCAACAACATTACCAAGGGATTTTCCTATGGTATTGGAAAAGGGAAAAGACATATAAGGAGAAGCATATCAAGGAGCTAAGTGTGCAATGTAAGGGTTTATTCTTGGGTGATTTGATTTGGAATAGGTGTGCACCAGGGAGCAAGGAGAAGGCTCGAATATGAAAGATATGAAGTTATATTGAATATATGCTTAATTTATTTGCTTGTTGCAAAATTTTTAAATAACTATAGTTTGTTGAGATCTATAGCCTTTGATAGTATGTATGCATAGATTTGGTTTTGACATGTGATTTGTAGCAAAGATTTGATTTAGTAATTTAAACATTTGTGCATAGTTTTGCTTCTAGATAGTCATGTGCATACGCAGATATGCCTCGCAGTAATCACATATATATTTGGAAATAATTTGATTTAGATTTTGCCATATTAGGTTTTGGTATCCAATATTTTGGATATGTGTGTGTGGTTTATATGTGATAGTGCCACATACACACAAATCTAGTTAATTGAACTCGTGTATATATTCTAGAGTTTGAATTACTGCTTGGTGATAACAGTTGACGAAATTTATTTTATTTATTTTTTTCGTCACTGAAGTCTTGATCAGAATCATATATATTTGACAGTGTGGATTTGATTTATTTGGTTTTGACCTTATATGTTTATCAATGATGATACTATAGATTTTTGATTGGGTATTTAGTTATTTAGTATTGATATATCTATGATTGGGTGTTGTAGTGATTCATAATTTGTACTTCAATGGTTCAGTGATTCAGTTGGTATGTATTCAATATTTTGTGACTTGAGATATCTACACATGTTTTATGCAGAGGAAGCACGAATAGACATGGTTTTGACTCAGAAAAATCACATATATATATTGAAGTCAATTTGATCAGGGTTTGCAGTGATTGCACAATTCTTCTATGATGACTCTCTGGTATTTGACAGTGCGATTAATTAGTGAATGGTTGGAAATTAGCTTGAATGGTTGATTGGTATTGATTTGATCAATTATTGGTTGACTGGTTACTTGGGATTGGTTTAGTATTTAGTGATTCAGTTTATTGTTGATTGGTATTCAGTGGTGATTCAATGATTGTATTCATATTTTGTGGTTCAGTTTGGTATTATTGTTGGTGTGGTTCTAGTGTAAACAATTGATGAAAGGTGGCCTGCATGTTTTGATGATTGATTGATAGGTGGATCCAGTGTGAAATATTATGAGACATGATCCAAAAATTACTGAGGGTTGCAGCCTTTAGTAAGGGGGTAGGAGATTCCTTTTGGTAGTGCTGGTAAATGATATCACAGGGTTGTAGCTCCTTTCCAAGAGGTGTTGGAAAATTAGTGGAGGTTATATCCTCTGGGATGTAAGATCCTGCGTGTTGGTAAGAGTATACACTAGTACAAGATGTAATGAACCATTTATTTATACAATAAGAAAGAAGACAGAGATGAAAACAACGGTAGTTTTCTCCCACATTGGGTTTCCACCTAAAATCTTGGTGTCCATATGTGATTGATTTGTTTGTCATGTGTTATGGTTTATATACTCCTACTACTAATAGTTACTGCTTAATAAAAGTACAATGAAATAATGATGCACCAGTTAAAGTTAAACATCTAATGAAATTCATGAAAAATTAGTTATCTCGATATAAGCAGTTTGCATTCACTGAAGTTGCATATACAAGTGAGTTTCATAAATGACAATTGTGTATAGCATTGTGAATTTAAAATCGAAGATTAAGTGAATTAAAAATATTGATTCACCCCCCTCTCATCATTTTTCTTATTAGAATATATTTTGCTATTTCGAGGAAATTCTCCTATTATTAAATAAGTACTAATGTATCTCATCTTTCTTATATAAATTAGAGCAATGAGAATGGATAAAAACTCTAAGATAAATCATGGGTGTTATAGACATTTTTGGGCACTTCAACCCCAATCACAAATGTCCATAAACTGAGGGCTCCTAAGTCCCTAAAAGTGTTGCTTCACTGCCTAAAGGAACAAGGTCAATTGATTACATCATCTCCCAGACGTCCTCCACTGAAAATTGCTCATAAATGGTCAAAATTGGACCATATTGAAAGCTCAATGCAGAGGGTGCAATGCATATCACCTTCCCAATGTACATGGTGCAATGCATACTGATTTTCTCCTCTGTAGGGTGCGATGGTCGGGAATGGACACATGGCAGGGACAAAAATGCAAGGTGGAAGATCATGGAATGTTCCAGAAGCTTCCCCTCTGACACTTGCCACTCCATTTTCGACCAGGGATGAGTAAGAGATCATCATTCTCCAAGTGGAAGAAAGAATTATCAGAGAGAAGACATTAATCAAGATCCCAAAAGATGACTCACCTCTCTGTAATCATCTATATATGGATCCCTCATCACAGAGATCAGGGGGCTAGAATTTGTATCTTATAGAGAAGTGTTGTTGGTATTCTGGTGTACATTATCAGTGTTAGGTGATCTAGCTTTGCTTGAGGTGAAGAAGGGCTTCTTATCTAGAGGATGATGCTAGGTCAGAGCACATGGTTGTAATCTTCTTGCTACTTTTCATCTGAATAAAGCTATTCTTGTTTCCTTCCATATTCTTGTGTACTTGTTTATATATTCATGTATATGGTTAATGCACCTGATCCTGCATTATTTATGAATTTAGATCTTTGTTTCTTGCATTGTAGTACGTTGTTGTGATTCTACAGGTCCCTTTGAAGCTGGGCAGACAAAGAAGAAGTGGCAAAACTCTATCAAGAAGGAGAGGAAATCGAACGCAAGACTCAGGTTGGCCCTCTTGGTTCTCCTCTCATCTATTTTCATAAAAGGAATCAACCGTAGACTTTGATTGTTTGTTTCTAGGATAGCCACCCATCTTAGTGGGAATAGCAACATCCGAGTGGACACTATTCCTGTATACAAAATGGCGACTCCACTGGGGAGCGACTAGATTACTTGTTAGCTTATCTATCCTTGTTTCTTTTATAAACATATAGATGGAGCCTGAAGTCAAGCTAGCTAGCCTCCGAGTTGCATTTGTCATACAAATGCAAAGTAGATCAATGCTGCTTCAGTCAATCTCCTTGTTTTGTTTATGAATTAAACAATAGATCTACAAGAAATCTAATTTCCCTAAGTGGTGGCTCTAGTAACCTCTTAGATCACCCCAACAAATCCATTGCCATCAAGGCAGAAGTTGAAAAACTCCTCCATGCTGGTTTCATTTTCCCCATTCCTCTAACCAATTGGGTATCGAGTATTGTTCCTATCATGAAAAAACAAGGAACGATTAGAGTGTGCGTTGATTATAGGGATGTAAATCAAGCTTGTCCAAAAGACAACTACCCTACACCTTTATCGACCAGATAATTGATGAATGCGTCGGATGCGAAATCGTTTCATTCATGGATGGATTTTCCGGGTATAATCAAATAAATATCCACCCAAAAGACCAATCAAAGACTGCATTCATTTGTCCGTGGGGCACATTCGCGTATCACAAGCTACCCTTTGGTTTGAAGAATGCAGGGGAAACTTTTCAGAGAACAATGAACTATGTTTTCCATGACATCAAAAACATCGTTCAACCTTATCTCGATGATCTCCCAGCTCATTCGTGAAAGTGGACCGATCATCTGCGCCATTTGAGATCAATATTTCTACGTTGCCAACACTACAAGATAAGACTCAATCCACACAAATGTGTGTTTTGTGTCATTTCTGGTCATTTACTTGGCTCCGTTGTCTCAAAGTATGGGATTCGTCTCGACCCTTGCAAGGTTCAGGAAATCATCGATTTACCTCCACCTTCAAGCCTACTTCAGATTCAGAAACTCCAAGGGAAAGAAAATTTCCTTAGGAGGTTCATTCCAAATTACGTCGAACTAGCTAAAGGTTATACTCATCTTTTGAAAAAGTATGTACCCTTCATTTGGGACCAGGTCGCACAAGCCTCCTTTGATGCTTTAAATAAATCTCTAATACAAGCATCATTAATGTATGCCCCTGATTATCAAAAAGACTTTAACCTGTATCTGGCTGCAGCAGATACAACCATAGCAATGGCTTTAGTTCAAGAAAACAATGGAATTGAAAATCCTATATATTATTTAAGCCGAAACTTAAATGAGACAGAAATGAAATACTCCTACGTTGAAAATCTCACCCTCGCAGCTATTCAAGCAATACAAATATTTCGACACTATGTCCTCTTCAGGAAAACTACCATTTTATCAAATTGCAACCCCATGACTTATATATTGTCGCGACAGTTGCTGGGGGGCAAGTATTTGAAATGGATAGCAATTATACAAGAGTTTTATTTGGAATTCAAAAAATCCAAATTTAAGAAAGCACTGGTAAAAGCGGAGTTACTATGCGATCTCCCATCGTCGTCCAATGATGCAACATCCGAAGAAGCAATCGTGGATGAAAATTTGTTTCTGATATCTTCAAGTGATTTGTGGTACAGAGATATAATCATTTATCTCCAGACACAAACATACAGGTCTAATACCTCACGCTCTGAACAACGATGTATTCGATACCAAGAAAAATATTACGTGATCGTCGGTGATACTCTTTACCGTCGTGGTATCAATACAATTCTGCGGAGGTGCCTCACCCTTGAGGAGGCCGAAAAAGTCCTGAATGATTGCCATTCAGGCGCGTGTGGGGGGCATCAATCTTGTTATGCTACAGTGCAAAATTTTTTACGAGCAGGATACTTCTGGCCAACAATGTTCAAAGATTGCATAATCGCAGTTAGAAGTTGTCATGCTTTTCAAAATTTCGATAGGAAAACCAGAAGACCACCCACACCGCTGTAAGCAGTAGTAGCTGTTGGGCCATTCGGCAAATGGGGCATATATTTCATGACATGTAACCCCACCTCGACCGGGGGGAATGGGTACATAATAGTCGCGGTGGACTATTTTACCAAATGGGCAGAGGCAATGCCTACATTAAACAACAATAGCGAAATGGCTGCCCTTTTCTTTTTCAATCACGTAGTCTCCAGATTTGGCGTTCCATAGGCCATAGTCACAGATCATGGATCGCATTTTCGTAATCACATGACGGTTGAGTTAGCTGCCAAATTAGGATTGTCCCATGACATCTCTACTCCGTACTATCCGCAAGCTAACGAACAGGTTGAAGCAATCAAGAAAGTCCTAAAGCACATGCTGCAAAAAATGATTGGAGTCCACAAACAGGATTGGCACCTAATCCTATACTCAGCCTTGTGGGCATACTGGACATCGGTAAGAAATGCAACCGGATTCACACCTTTTCAATTGGTGTACTGTCTGGAAGCAATTTTACCGGTTCAATGTGAAATCTCATCCCTCAAACTCGTAGTCGACCTTCTCCCCAGAACCTCAGAATAAGAGGCTCATTTCTTGGAACTAATCCATTTGGATGAAACCCATCATGATGCAGCTTCGGCTAACGAGGCTCATAAGAAATGAGTCAAAGCACAGTTCGACAAGAATGTCAAACCTCGCATCTTCTCAAAGGGTGACCTGGTTTTACTTTATGACCAGGAATCCGATAAATTGGGAGCAGGGAAATTCAAATCGTTATGGATGGGTCCCTATATTGTTAAACGAGTATTAGCAAAAGGAGCCTATGAGTTGATGGACTATGATGTGATTCCACTGGTGCAACTTCACAACGGGTTGTACCTCAAGTGTTACTATGATTGATTTCGTATAATAATCCTCGTGCTTTTGTTAAATTTTTGTTTTCGCCAAGAGCATTTAATTTGGTTAAGTAATCCACTTTTTGCATTCGTTGCAGATGTCGAACCTACTGGAATCATTCGTTGGATATGCTGACGGGGCAAGTCATAGTTCGCAGAATCTTTCTTCCGTGGCATGGGGCATTTTCAATCCCAGCGGCGAGTTAGTAAGTTTCAAAGGAGTGTGTATTGGTTGGTCTATGAACAATAGGCTGAGTATAGTGCATTGATAGAACTCCTTTCTAATTCCATCACACATGGTATATGCCAACTTATCGTCTGGCTAGACTCACAGCTTGTCATTCTACAACTCACCGGCATCTATGCTGTACGAAATCCAGCTATCTATCTCACGTTCCTAAGAGTCAAAATTTTGGAAAGACAGCTTGATTTCATCCAATATCAACATATTTCCAGAAGTTTAAACACATTAACAGACTCATTGGCAAATTATGTGTTAGATAGACGTTTGTGACATTTATAAAAAGAAGCATCACATCAATATATGCAATAGGATCACGTAACTGAACCAAAATAAAGCTCCGAAAATAAAAAATATATTCCATAACTGTTTATAGTCTGTACATAATGTTCTATAACCAAGAAAAAATTGGTCAGATGACCCAAAACTCACAATGCTAGGGAGCACCCTAGTCTAATGATGCTGGTGATAACAAGTCACTGCTTGTGCAATCATGCGTAAGAGCCTAGTCCATCGACTCGACACTCCAGTGGTATGTCGCTGCAACCGCAAAGGAAACTCATCGGTCCTCACGTCTGGGATACCAAGGGTAAGACCCTTAATCTGGTCCGGTAGTACAGAAAGAGTCTTGGCCACATCAAGGTCGCGAAGGATAACCCTCCCAACAACTTCTCCTACTGGAACGGCCGCTGAGTCTCTATGGCGTACTATTGGTCGAACTGGGCCAACATCTGCATGAGCACATGAGTTTTGATTAGTATTGATCATAATAATATAAGAACATTACAAACAACGATGAATAGAGATATGGTCAGAGAAAATTACCCATGGCATCCCACTGCTCTCCAGCCGGCAACACCAAATTCAGATCACCATGGAAATCCATACCAGCATATGGGAACCTGGCATAGACCATCTCCTAATGGTCAAACCACTTGAAGAAGGTATCAGAAAAAGAAATTTGGGGCTGACCAGCGTGCCGAGACATGAGATCGACCCATCTCTGCATCCGTGGTTCGGTCGGTGGAGGTAGGCCAAGTGATATATACTCTGGCTGCATCAGTGGGATTCACTCCAAGGCGAAAGCAGTCAAAATAGAACCATAACCAAAGTTCTTGGACCTGCCACTCTTCACCTTGGTCAATTTTTCCTTCATCATAGAAAGTACTGCATCACACCAATTGAACACCTTCGGTTCAAGGCATTCCAAAGCATACTGCATATAAGATTTGTTGGCTATATGGAGAGCAGAACTACCAGCTAGTCTAGAAAAAGTAAACAAGATGGTCCACAAGGGCCAGTCAGTGACGTCTCGAATGTTTATCTTGCCATCCACACTCGGCTGAGATCCCTCTCTGCAATGTCAGAAAATGTACTCCCTCACAGACTCACCCCCCCGGGCGGAGCCTGATAAAGAGAGAGGGGCACCGTGCCTCAATAAGCCGGTCAAAAAATAGATGTCCACCACTGTCAAGGGGATCAATTTGCCCGTAATCTGGAATACCTGGTTGATAGGATCCCAGACATTGAGAAAATACTGCAACAAACTAATTTGTTGCCTCATGCTCGATATACGGAAAAACTTCAGCAAACCGAAGTTCTGTAATGCAGCTACTATGCCCGGATCATGTAAAGCAACAAATTCCTCTTCTTCATGCTCGCGTTCTCACCATGTGACAACCATTTTCCTCTGATGAATCTCTAAAAAACAAACAAGCGAAGAGTCAGGATCTTCATTTGGTGAAAACAGGCAAAACTTTCATGAGGAAGCTATGCAAAAATTTTCTTCCCTGCGCCCATCGCAGCCAAGTAAGTGTACTAGGAGCGATGCATATTGACTAGTCAGTGGAGACATCAGTATGCATCACATCTTTCGACTAAGGAAGGTTGCGATGATCCTAGGGCGAGTTCTTCAAACCTCAGGGGCTCAGCAGGACAGGGAAATGAGCTCAAAATCCAAAATGAAAGGCATGTAATGAAAGAGCACAAGTTTAGCTCTTACCTAGTCTGAACGACATCGAGAATCATCCACAAAATCCCCCAGAATCCACTGGTGAAAATTAGGGGGGAAAAGTACCTCCAAAGCTCCAACAAACCAAATTCAAATGAAATGGTAAAATGAGAGGTAAAAATCAATTTTAATTTACTATGCACGTAATTCAAGTAAAATATTAGTTTTTTAACTCATTTATCATGCATATGTTGTCATTTCTAATAAGTTTGATGAAGCAAATGAATAGGTAGTACAATCTTTGAAAGAACGAAATGTCAAGGGTAAATCAAAAAATCAATGACCATCATGGCAAGCAATGTTGTCACAGAGTTCAAGCTCATTAAAAAATAAACTCTCCACGAGCAGTTTTAGCGCATAGTTCAAGCTCGTTAAAAAATAAACATAAGTTATAAGCAAGTGTTTCCCCCAGCATTTAAGCTCATTAAAAAATGAGCCGGTAAATAACCATTGTGAATGCCTTATCGCCAACTTTTGAGCCTTGGTCGTGTTCTCGCCATCACCTCCACTCTATTTTTAGCCGATCATTCACCCCCATATGCTTGTTTACCCCTTCGAGGAACATCTGAAAAGAGTGATTCTACTAGTCATCCTTGTGACACTGTCGTGATTGGAAAATTCCAAATATTACCTGGAATCAGTTGCTACCTGAAACCATCACTCGTTCCTCGAAAACGAGTCTTCTTTAAGCTCTTTTTACCTGACTCGTAAAATATGAAAAGATTGTTGAGTGATTGGCCTCTCCGGCTCATTAAAAGGCATCGGAAGTGCTATCCCTCCTCTAGATTTTAATCTTTTTGGACCTGAGGGATTATTACACAAAAAGATTGAGTGCTTGTCTTGTTCGGCTCGTTAAAACTATCGAAAATTCATCCCTTTTTTATTATTTTACACTTTTTGGACTTAAGGGATTATACAACAAAAAAGAATCTTCGGAGTCTTTTTTCCATTTCTTTCAGACTCTCTAAAATTGAAAGAGATTGAGTTATCTTTGTCGTTAAACTCATTAAAACCGAATAGCAAAAAACTCATCCAATAGGACGAGAACGAGTTTCACTATCGCTTGGCTTGCTAAAATATAGCGACAGGTTCACTTGAAGGGCGAATTATAGAACAAGCATATGTTATCCTCCTCAAGCTTGACAAAAATAAAGAGGTATTGGTCAGCAATGACTGGGGAAAATTGGGAATAAAACAAGAAGAAACTTTATTGGTAGCAAGTCGCTCTTGAACATGAAACTTTCCTTCCACATCCATGCCAGGTTCGGTTGTTCTGTTCACTGGTCTTCACCATTGGTCCATCACACCATCCATCTTTGGGGTTAATGCTACCAATCCATCATTAGTGTCGCCGATATGTTCAAGAGAATTCATTCAGACAATTCACCTGTGTCTCACCCACTACAATACATTCATACTTCATTCTTTCATGACTGCCACCCTGAACCCTATATCGTCAGTTTGTTTTCACCTCCAAAATCATTTGCTTCGTCCGTGTCGTTGATGTGGGATTCATTAAGGCCCTCCTGCGATGGGTCACTTCTTGTTGACATCAGCTCATTATCCAAGAATTTGACTTACGAACAACCCTTTCAGTACTTTGAAGCTTCCATGCCTCAATGGCAAGTTTCTCACTGTCGGCGACAGGCTTACATCAATGACCTTCGACTGAGAGATTTTACGTGGTGTTTGACAACAAGTCCCTTTTCACACCACGTGAATTGTACTGTAGTACCTTGAGGGTCATTGTTATTATTGGTGATTCCTCTCACGCCTGTTAACAATTTACATCATTGGCTGGTAATCAGGCGATGTCTTTCCATGTTCGACTCCAGAACATTTTTCACATGGATCGAATTGTACTCCGAGTAAATATTGAACGAGTTTTGAAGACCCCGGATCTAGTTTCATCCATCCGGGCTGCGATATATTCAGGAATATAAAAACATCTAGTGTACATCATTGCCGAACAGATGATCATCCAAATCAAAGGATGATGTGTCCATATCATCAGTTTGTCACACAGATGATCGTCTGTCCTATGTACATGAAAATGAGTTTATAAATTTGAGCATGGGAATGCCCGCCTCAACCAGATCATGAAAAAAATGTTGTCAAATAATGTATTGGATTGTAACTTATTACAGGTGGCCTCCCAGCTCAGAAGAACATCATATCCTCATAGTAAAGCATTTCACCCAACATCAAAAACGATTAACAACCTCATGCTTTAGGGGGCAACTGTTATAGACATTTTGGGCACTTCAACCCCAATCACAAATGTCCATAAATTGAGGGCTCTTAAGTCCCTAAAAAGGTTGCTTCACTGCCTAAAGGAACAAGGTCAACTGATTACATCATCTCCCAAAAGTTCTCCACTGAAAGCTGCTCATAAATGGTCAAAACTGGACCATAGTGAAAGCTCTATGTAGAGGGTTTGATGCATATCACCTTCCCAATGTACAGGGTGCGATGCATACTGTTTTTCTCCTCTGTAGGGTGCGATGGTCAGGAATGGGCAAATGGCAGTGAAAAAAATGCGATGTGGAAGATCATGGAATCTTCCAGAAGCTTCCCCTTTGACACTTGCCACTCCATTTTCGACCAAGGATGAGTAAGAGATCTTCATTCTTTAAGTGGAAGCAGGAACTATCGGAGAGATGACACTAATCAATATCCAAAAAGATGACTCACCTCTCTGTAATAATCTATATATGGATCCCTCATCAGAGAGATCCAGAGGCTAGAATTTTGTAACTTATAGAGAAGTGTTGTTGGTATTCTAGTGTACATTCACAGTGTTGGGTGATTTTTCTTTGCTTGAGGTGAAGAAGGGCTTCTCAGCTGGAGGATGATGCTAGGTCAGAGCTACTCATGGTTGTAGTCATCTTGCTACTTTTTATTTGAATAAAGCTATTCTTGTTTCCTTCCATATTCTTGTGTATTTGTTTATATCTGCTTGTATATGGTTAATGCACATCTGATCCTGCATTATTAGCTTAGATCGTAGTTTCTTGCATAGTAGTATGTTGTTGTGATTCTACAGGTCCTTTTGAAGCTGAGCACACAAAGAGAAAGTGGAAAAAATCTATCAAGAAGGAGAGGGAATCGAGTGCAAGACTCAGGTTGGCCCTCATCTTTCTCCTCTCACCTGTTTTCATAAAAGGAATCAATAGTAGACTTTGATTGTTTGTTTCTAAGATAGCCACCCATCTTAGTGGGAATAGCAGCATTCGTGTGGACACTATTCCCGTGTAACACGGATGCGATATTATATTAATCCCCAGTTGATATACCCTTCGGGTCAGTGTGTATATATCGCGATCAATGCTTTCAATGCGGCAAGGCCTTAAACACTTACGATATGGTAGATGTGATATAGTATTATGTCATTTTACAATGTTGTAGTGGGTCCATGTACTTTATGGCGATCAACAATTTAGGGGGTGACAACCCTTTATATATTGCGATTACCACAGATCCAATATATCAATAGGGCATTTTATAATGTTGCAACAGGTCTTCATATGTATTGCAATTATAATATATACATACATACATACATACATACATACATACATACATACATACATACATATATATATATATATATATATATATATTATATATAAGATAATATATATATATATAGATAATATATATATTAGGCAATCGCATATTTAATCGGCAAGCCTAAGCTAGACTATATGAAATACACGAAAAACCCCCTCGAACCACGATCCGACATCAACATTTATACACACTGCACCAATAGATTGTCAAGTCTGCACATTATATTGTAGTAAGGTTTTGGGTAGTGGACATAATAAACCCCAATAGATTTTTCATAGATATATATATAATATATATATAAATTATATATATAATAATATATATATATATAAATATAGATATACTATATATATATAATATATATATACTCCATTTCCGATAGTGTATATTGCTCTACTGTTTCCTTTATGTCCTCCACTCTTTGTACTCTTCCACTCTTCCTCTATGCTCCTCTGATCGGTCTTCCTTTAGATTCCCATAGTTCTTCTTTGGCATATATTACTCTTGATACTCTTGATATGGCTCCTCCTATAGCTCCGATAGCTCTGTTTATGCTCCTTCGATATGCTCTGCTTTGATATTATGCAATACTCCTTTGATGCGTTAACTCTTCTTTTGATGAATTCTTACTCTTAGTTCTTCTTGCGCATGTATTACATGCGATGCTCCTCCGATGTGGCTCCTCTTGCTCCAATGTATTCCTTTGGCTTTGCAATGTCTTTCAATGACCTTCTCTAGTACCTTCATACCTTGATGGCTTCTGTCTTTTCCGATATGCCTCTATTGCTCTGATATTATGCAATACTCTTAAGCATAAGAAATAGCTTTGATATGCCTCCTTTGTTAACTCCTTTGTTAACAGACTCTTACTCATGGCTTGGATTTCCTGATGGCCTTGCTCTTGTTTCTTCATGGATTTGCTCTGCTTCCCCTTGGCTTCATATCATCATCTAGTATCTAGAATATTGCCATATTGACATTAATGAAAACATAGGTCAACAATCTCCCCCTTTGTTATTGATGGCAATATTCTTCTTCTCTTCGAATTTGACATCAATGGAAAAGGAGTGCTCTGGGTATCCCCCTATCAAACTGCTTCTGTTCTTTATGAATGGTAGATCTTCATGGGTCTCTTACTCCCCATGTCATAGTGCTCTTCTTTTTAGTCAAGGTAGAAGGATTGATGCTTTATCATCAATTAGCGCATTATCTGCTCTTCATGTCTCATAACTACTTTATGCTTCTACAATGCCTAAAGATGCTCTACTTCAATGCTTTCAACCAGATTGCAAATAACCACAAACCAAGTGTCGAAGTCAAGGTTTTTATGCTTCAATCCATATTCTGTTGTCTCCACAATTAGAATTGAGAGGCCTTCATAGTCCAAATCAAGAGAAAATGCCATTGAAATTGTCTTTCTTTCTATGTTTCTTTAGATCCAAGTTCCTTTGTGTCTCTATGCTTCTCCTTAAGTCATTTCCATCCAATATTCAACATCATTGCATTTGGATGAAATGGTGAGAGGTTGTGCTTCAATATTGCTATATTTTCTAAGTGACCAGTATCAGCTTAAGTTATATTTGATTGCACAACATTCTCCTTTCTATGAGCCATCTTTTCCTTGTGTTCTTGTACATATCTCTGCAAGTTATTTCTGTTAGCCGATTTAGATATTCAATCTGTGACATCCTTTTAAATTCATTTTTCTGATTTGCATCTTCTTGCAATGCTTCAGTTTTGTTATATGCTACCATCTTCTCTTACTTCAAACTCCATTCCATATGTATATGTTTGTTTGAAGGCTACCTCTATTTATGTCCATAATTTACCTATTCTCACATTAATCCCTGAGTCAAGACATAAAATTTTGTGATAACAAAACCATAGTTGTTTGCCCTATTTCTTTAGTATTAGATGACATTCTCTATTGTTCCAAGTTCTACTAAACATCTTCAACACCAGTCCAAAGAATAGTTAAGAGATCAAGTTCTTCAATGGAGTGCTCCTGAGAAATGATCTTTATCAATGAATGATTGTTAATATAGCTCAACAAGGATTTTATAAGGACCCTTTTAGTAATAGCTTCTACAATAATGATCAAGAATCACAGGCTCCCCCTAACTGTATGCATCATATCTTTTGGTAGAGTCTTCCCATCAAATGCTCAGATTGTCGAAGGTCAGGTCAACAACATGTGTTGTTGGATGGAGAGTTGAAGAGAATTTCGGATTGTATTTGCTTCCTTCTCCATACTTTTGTAACTTTCTTCTTTTGCATAGTTCTAGCTTGTATAAAAGCCCAGGTTAAGTTACAATCATGTGCCATATGACTAATTTTATGAAACTTGAAGCATTCTACATTGTTCATGAATAAGAATTAATGATTTCTTCCTGCAAAATTGTTCCTTAGAGATTTTTGGGGATCATAATATCTATCTTTATGAGATGGTTGGGGACCATAACATCTATCTTTATGATATGCTTTACAATATTTTTCCATGTGACCAAAGCTTGTACAAGAACAACAATAACCAAAAAATAAACTTTGGTACTTGGGAGATGGAGATTTCCTTGATGTACTTCTAAAGCCTTTCTGCACTGAGATCCTTTGATGATAACCATTGCTTCTTGCATCTTTGACATCATCTACATTTCTTCTTGGATTAGGATTTCTTCCATTTTTGCCTTGATTTTTCTCCTTCCATTTACTGGAACTGGGAGCATCACCATTTCTTTGTAGCTTCTTCACATCCCTTTTGTTTGAAGCATTATTATTCTTGTTCGAGGATTCACCCTCATATTCGAGACCTAATTTATCAAATGGATATGTTTGATAGTTGAGCATGTCATCCAAGGCTTGAGATCTCTTCAAGATTTTGTTCATCCCTTCAACCTTTTTCTGAGGAAGACAATCTCTTCTTCCAATCTTTCACACTCATTATTCTTCTTAGCAATTTTTTTCTTCGTTTCTTCCTTGATACGAGTAGCTTCATCTACTTATATTTGAGGGAGATGATATTTGACTTCATTTTGAATATTTATTCATTTTCCTTTGCTAGACCGTTGTCCATTTCTTCCTTGATCCTTGTAGCTTTACATGTTTCGGCCTTCAGAAGTTTGATTTTATATTTTAATTTGAAGATTTCTTCATCCTTTTCCTTAGTTGACATATCATGGTGTTTCTTTCCTTTCCTGATTCATCAACCTATCCTTCTATAATTTCCAATGCTTCCATTGTCTTCTAAGCTCCTTGTGCTTGTTTCCCTACTTCTTGTAGTTGAGATTTAAGAGAGGAGACCTCTACCTTGTACTGAAAAATCTCTTCTTCAAGTTCGTTCAATCTCATGTGCCTTTGTTCAAGTTGACTTGACAAGGTATCTTCCCATTTCTTTACTTTATCCAATTGATTTGTCATGGATATGACTTCTTCATGATGCTTTCTTTTTCTTTGATGAAATTCCTTGCTTGACAAGGTCAGCTTTCTCCCTTGTTTGATCTTGGTCACCAGCTAGTGCTATCTTCTTAAGTTCGTCATTTTCCTTTTTCAAATTGTTAATCTCTTCCATGGCAGCCATAAGTTGAGTGAGGAGATCTTCTACAAAATATTTTTCATTCTCTTCATCCTTTAGGTCTACTTTAGCCTTGATGTCATCATTCTCATTTTCAGCTTCTATGATGGGTTCTAGATTTCCTTCTTGATTTCCATCATCTTCTTGACTGATGGTCATGGTCAATGCTCCTTTTGAGTGAAGATCATGAAGTTTGTCCCATATACCCTTTGTTGATGAATATTTTCCTAGATTGTTCCTTATAGAATCAGACAGTCCATTCAAGATTGCCTTCACTACTTTTTCGTTGTACTCCTTGGATTCTCCATCCATCATGCTGTCAACAATCAATGATTTCCAAATTTCAATGCCTTGAGTCTATAAGAAATTCCTCATTCTTGGTTCCCATATATTAAAGTACCCATTGAACCATGGAGCCTCCTCAAATTGATTGTCTTCTATTTTAGTGGTAGAGGGAGACACATCCTTAGGAGGATTTGAGACGTTCTTCCTTGACTTCGCCATTTGTGTTCTAAAGATCAACCTTCAAGTTGTTGGGCTTTGAATGAAGGTATTGGCTCTAATACAAATTGTTGGAAATACTGAGAGGGAGTGAATTAATATTTTTTCTTCAACTATTGTTTTACCAGTTACAACATTTATATTCATAACACAAGATGAAAAACAAGTATAGATGCATTTATTAATATAATCTATGCAATAAAATATATACTATATATAAATGGTTGGAATTAGCTGCCAAGCACCAACTTGGACTTTTGTGAGGTTCCAACCTCTAGAGAACCAACTCTGTTTTGCCAAGGCAACAATCTTGGACTTTGGAGCACCAACTCCCAAGGACTCCAATCCTTCTAGTTCCTGAGGCACCATATCCAAGGACACCAATCCTAAGGACACCAATCCTTCCTACTTCTGAGGCACCAAACCCAAGGGTTCCGACCCAATCTTGTCAAGGAATGTTTGATAGTAATGTTCTACTCTCAGAACTCTTCTTTACTGAGTTCTATCTGTTTACAGCTTCACTGTAGTCTCCATGCTACAACATCAATTACAACCAGTCTTCTTATGAAGGAGTCTTTACAACTCTTCATACTGTCCACATAGAGTGTGCAATAGCCTTCATGATCTCTGATAATGTCTCCACATAGCTTTAGTGAGTCTACTATTTGCTGCACTAATCTCTACATAAGAACGAACTTTCCGTTTAAGCATTTATTCTAACTGTCACAGTAAATTCTTCAGCGTGACTCCTTCTCTACTGGCTACTTCTCCCTTCAAACAATGTTAAATAAAGCTTTATTTATTACATCACAAAATTTTTCTTCAGATTGCATTGTGTACCTGATTAATTCATCATAGGTCTGAGTCTCTCATAGGGTAACACTATCAACAAAGATGCTCATCCTTTGAATGCCTCCTATCTTGTTGATCATTCAGCTCTTTTCTATTCTGCTAGACCCTATAGTTGCCTCTGTTTCTTCCAGCTTTTTAACCAACCTTTTACTTTCCTTGTTCTCTGTTTTTATATATTCCCGATGCCCCTGACCATTGGTTTCCTATTTTTGTTGGCTCTTCATCTTCCTCAATGCTCGCTTGATCCTTCAACTTCCCTCCTTGGTCATTGTAGTTTCCTCTGCACTCACTTGCTTCTTCGGTTTCCCAATCCTTTGGTCACTTTAGCTTCCTTTTCCTATTCAAATTGACCAATTCTTCACAGGACACATTCAAGAGGAAGAGGGGCCGAATTACAATAGAAATGATGCTTATTAAAAAATATCAGAGAGGTCCCTTTTCTTCTTTTAATAACGTTCACACATTAGACTTCATTATTTACAGAGAGACTGTATCAACAGGGAGGCCCCACATGCCACGTCATAATTGCAATCGCAATCTTAGTCATTCAGGTCCACTAAACTATCGGAAGCGTTTATTTATGCATTTGGCCTTAAGAACCCCGGGCAATACATTTATTGAAATACACAGGAATACATGGGAAAACCCAATCGAATGCTTAAGGTCGGACTTCAAATGCATTACGTCCACATCTATAACTTCATCAAGTCCGCTCCTCCATAACATTATCACAATCAACAGTCACAACTTTCGAAGGTATTTTATAAGTTGAGCCCATAACATTGCCAATGGCTGATGGCCAATTCCCCTCTTCAATGTAATATTATATTAAGCCACAGTTGATGTACCCTTCGGGTCCGTGTGTATATATCGCAATTGGCACTCTCAATGTGGCAAGGCCTTAAAAACTTACGATATGGTGGATGCGATATAGTATTAAGTCATTTTACAATGTTGCAGTGGGTCTGTGTACTTTATCATAATCAACACTTTCGAGGGTGACAACCCTTTATATATTGCGATTACCACGGATGTGATATATCAATAGGGAATTTTATAATGTCACAGCGGGTTCGCATACAT
>APFE031389511.1:0-20863 GCA_000404065.3 Pinus taeda | reverse complement strand
AAACCTAACCCTGGAAGATGAAACGCCAAATTGTGGGCCCCGTTTTTGGGTAAGTTGGTACATCAACTTCCCGGGGTTGCGAATTGGTCGTCTTATCTCCGTTTGATGCACATGATAGCCCGTTGGAAAGATCTCTCTAGGGACTACGACGAAAAAGAGGATTTTTAGTCATGAAAGATTGTTGGCGGTAGCTTTCCCAAAAAACGTCGTTTAGGGCCTCAAAACGGCTCCAGAAGTTTAGGACCCGAAAAACTGCTAAAAATAGTAAATTGTGCTATAATTAAGGAAAATGAAAAAAACTGCATGGAGCACTAGAGGGGATCCAAGTCGAATTAGCGGGTGGCCACCAACATCCACCTGGATCAAGGTCCATGTGGGATAGGATGGTGGCCACCAACATCCACTTGGATATTTCCTCCCCCATTTGGAAGCAATGGTAGCCATTGCATTGAGTGCCTCCATGAGATTGGGAAACTTCTGCTAAACTTGGTCCCCAGTGAGAATTTTTGCAATCTGTGATGTGTTGAGTAATAGTTGAAACATCATCGAGCGTAGGGAAAATTTTAAGGATGGAAAATTATAATAAAGGTTAAAAACATTGGAAAATCTGACTATTCTGTAATATGCAAACTATATAATGTTTATTGATGTATTTGTAAGATTATTCAAATTTATAATGATTTTATATATACTCTCTATATAATTTTCGCAATTTTTAATGCAAAATAATTTTATACTGTAAAATTTAGGCAAAATCAATTTAATAAAAAATGGATATTGGTGAATCTCTTTTTTGGAAAAATCATGGAAAAATAGACGCCCTACAAATACTAGTGCCTAAAATTTTCCATGATCGAGGGTGGTCCACATTGAACACTCGATGTAAGCCAAGGAATGTCAGAATGTTGTTCTCCAAAGCATTGTTTCCCATAACCTTCGTAATGGTGTAAGGACCATATCAGAGTGGTCTGAGCTTCGGATGGGCTCTTCTAAGGCATTCTTTTTGCAAATGAAACCGGACTTTCTCAGCCACCTAAAACTTGTGTGGCACTCGATGTTGATCATGTCATTGCTTGTACTTGGTATTTTCCACAATGGAGCAATGATATATCTGCCTATTAGGTAGAGGTGCTCTACGAGTAAGATCAAATGAATTCTTGAGCTGACAATCCAAGGATAACCCTATGTGTGAGGAGAAGATGTCCCTGCATTCTTTCATGTATGTATCCACTTGATTCTACTGTGTGGAGGAACCCTTCTCAGGGGCTATGGATGTGGCTATGATCTTCCCCTTGCTTTAAGAGCAAACCAAAAAGAAAACAAATTTCCTAGTCTTGGAGATGATCTTACCACATTTCTTAGCAGAAATCAAAGAGGTGGAGGTAGGTTGGGCTACCTCTAGTATCCTATATAACGAATTACCCAAAGAAATAATCACAGAGTGAGGTCTAGACTAATATACAACATGTTGCTTCCAGAAGTATGGTTGTCCTAATAATACATCAAAAATATCAAGAGGAGCAACATCAGACATTACCTCATGTGTAAAGGGCTTGAAGTTGTAGCGATGGTGACACTCCTGGTTGACTTGATCATCCTTGGTGAAGCCACCTAATGTTGTACAACTATGGGTGTGGTATGGTAACTAGGCCCAGTCTCTTCATGACCTCAACTGAAATGCAGTTCTTTTGGCTTCCATTGTTGACAATGAATTGCAACGATAACTTGTTCACCCACATTTGTGAGTGGAAAAGACACTTCCCTTCCTTTGGATCTTCGGGCTCATTCTTCTATATCTTGGTGGTGGCAACAGGGGTGTTGGGCTTTGCATCAATAAATTTCTTCCATTTGTCATTCCTCTTGTCAGATTCTGACTCAGGGCCAAAAATGCATATGATTCTGAAGACTTCAACTCGGCCACTAGCCACTGCTTGGCCCAACATTCAGTTGTGTTAGGAGTGGGGCTCTGATGGAACTCACACCACTTTTATGTATCGTTATTTGACTTCGTGGTGGTATTCTTATCTTGGAGCTTCAACGAGTTGTCTTGGGTCACCCCACCTTGGCTATGTCCTTTGTTCTTTGGATTCACAGATCCAAAGTCTCACTTGTTTTGTTTAAACCTTTGCTTGATCTTGACAGTGTATCAGTATGCCATGGCAAGCGAGGAGATGTCTAGGAACTCCATCTCATCTTGGATGAACCCATGTAGGCAGTCATGGTATTTAAGTACCAAATGCCACTCAGAATCCTTGATACCCAAATTTATGTGAAGGTTATGGAAAATATTGGTAAACTTTAGTATGTCTTGGTCCCTTCCCTGTCGCAGCATGGTCCACTTTATGTATTTATACTAATATCTTTCAAGAGGGTAGTACTACTCTTTAATGGCATCCTAGAATGAATTTCAAGTGGGTGTGGCTGAAAACAATGAGTTTGTACTTTCATCCTTTTTCTCACAGTAGGTTTCCCACTAATCCTTGATGTTGGGGGCAGCTTTGAAAAGCGAAAAAGTGATATTTTATTGGCTCGAAAAATAATGAACAAAAAAATAGTCTTCTAGTAGATTTACCCATTTATCTATGGCATCAACATCTATCTGGCCCTCAAATATGGAAATGCTAAAGTTAAATTGTACGTTAAAGGGTGTCACACTTCCAGAGTAGTTGTTGGAAGTATATGCGACACCCCTAGGTAGCCGCTGAAGGATTTGGGAAAAGTTGTCCATAATTGCATTCCTTTGTCGCTCGAGGGAATCTTCGAGAAATATTTTGAGAGGATCTCCTACCCCCTCGTCTTTCTTTTCATCCTCCATGGGAGTACGCCACGATTTTCGAAGCTGGTCCTACAAAAGTTTGACCAGTTTAAGCCCTAACTCCTTATATCTCGACCTGATTGTGGACATGCAAAGAAAAATAGAGAAAGAGCATACAACTCTAATACCATAGATCTAGATTTAAATAGGAATGAAAATTTTTATAGATATAGTCATAAACACAGAGATTTAGCAGAAAAGCACTTCATTTCTTTAATAGAAAAATACTAAACTATGCTTACAAACAGAATGGAAATAAGATAACTCAGGCGATGGTAGCTTATCTCTTAGAAGAGATGTGGTGGCTACATACCTCTGAGTTGAGTTACAATGATGCTCAAGGGCCTTTTTATTATTGAACAATAAGAAAAAACCCTAGAAAACCAAAACCGTAACTCGAGGAGATGTAACACAAAGAGTTTATGGGCCCTGTTGGGGTTAGTTTGGCAACAACTTACCGGAGTCGTAAATTGGTCATATTATCTCCATTTGACACATATGATACCTCATTGGAAATATTACCCGGAGGAATACAACTTCTGACATAATTTCCTTTCAAATCACTGATTCCATTTTGCCAAAAATACATCATTTAGCACATCAAAACGATCCGAGAAGTTCAGGACCCGAAAAAATCCCAAAAATATTAAATTGTGGTACAATTAAGGAAACTAAAAAACTAAAAGAGATAGTGGTGGGGGTCGAAGTGGGATAGGTGGGTGGCCACCAACATCCACTTGGATCACCCTCAAGCCTGAAATAATCTTGTTGTTGACATTCAAATACCTAGATTAGAAGATAATAAATGGTTAATACCATGTTTGCTTGATCCTCATCTTCTTTTACCAGTTACACCCACAATTAGATTAATACCCATTAATTATTTTAATTTCCTAGGTTTAGACCTAGGGTCCCATTAAAAATAATTAATTATTTAAATAATACTTTCTTTTTTGTTTGGAAGACATTTCCTCAAGCCTGCCTGCAAAATTTGAGACTTAAAGCGCATATGATGCAATCAGAAATTAACACTCCCTCTTAGCAAGGAATGTGCTCTAGTAGGGCCTCCCACTGAAGCATCACACTAACTTCATAACATTGTCCTCGACATTGCTGATGTCTAATATGTTGTCATCCAACTATTGCGCTGCTACTCCAACTGTACTTTTGTCGAAAATACTACAGTCAACACTCCATCCGTACTACAACTCCCTTAGAATTTTTGCATCCTTGTTATTGATGGCACTGGCACTGCCAACTGCTCCTCCATGGAAAACTACCACTGCTACTGCATCAACAACAGGAAAACATTCGAAATTACTGAAAAAGTGTTCAGCATAGGTGCATCTTGATGTTGAAGTTGTGATAGCTGCTAGTCCCATGCTATCCCTCTAAAGCTACTGTGTTGCTGCTGCTACTGCAATGTGCCTCCTTGTATGCCACAAATCTGCACTACCCTACTCAGAATTCATGTTCTAGCTACTGAAAATGTCACTCCAACACTCCTTTGCACCATCTGACGCTTTGTCCATTCTACTACTATTCATCTGGGCTCCCGTAGAAAGGTATTGTTTTGAGAGGTGGGTTCCTCAAGGATTGTGTCCATCTATAGCTCTTTCAAAATACAACTCCAAAGCAGCCCACCAGCCTCTTGGAGGTATCTCGCCTATCATGGTGAACTACTTCTCCTTAATCTTTGTGGGAGTAGCCTTCATATTGCACTCCTCAAATTTTTCCATGTTTATGAGAGGAAACTATGTTGCGTAGTGACCCATTTGACCACAGTTGAAGCATTTCATCTTTGAGAGGTCCTTCTTTGGTCTTCGTATTCCTGCTATTCCTTGGATGCAAGTGATACATTATCTTCCTCCTCCTTAAGATTTGAACCACTGTTATTGCTTCAATCAAGCTTACAATTGACTAGATCTCTCCTCAACTCTTCCTGCTTAAGAGATGCCCACATACTATCCCAGTCTAGAAAAGATACCCTGCCCAGGATGCTCTGGGAAAATACCTGCCACTCTTCTGAGTTTGAGTTCACGGCCAGTCTCACCATCTCAAAACATTGAGGTGTAGACCCCACAACTACTAACTCATCCCAGGTATCCTGTAGCTTCGTGAGGAACAAATATATGTGCTTCCCCTTTTGCATCCATGTAGATCTCAATTTATGCTCTAAGTATATCTTCTGCTACTTGGAAGATCATTGATACAATTTTTCCAAGGCATCCCACATCTCCTTAGCAATCCCTTTGCAAGTGATGTGACATACCATGAGATCCATTACTCCATCAAGGATCATCCTCTTAGCCTTCACCATTTCTTCCTTGCACTTCTTTAGGATGATCTGGATCCGTGGGCTCAACCACCAAGTTGTAAATGTAGACTTTGAGAAAATGATAATCTAGAAGGCACTACATCCTTTCCTTCCAAATCACATAGTTGGATGCCCCATCCAACCTCTCTTTATCTCTTAGCCCTTTGGTTTTAATATCTTCCACGAACATATCAAACTGCTCCTCTTTGTTCCTTACTACTATTGCAATAAGAAAAAAAACTTCTTGGTGTGAAGTCTACTAAGGAAAAATTCCCTCGCCATGCTTCTCCTCTCTCTTCTGATGACTTTCTTCCCAAAAAAACTTCTTGCAGAAGAATTGCGTCCCACCAGTTCTTCCTCAGGTTAAGGCTCAACATTTTTCCCTATTCCATGACAAGATTTCAATCTATAAGCCCTTCCTCTTTGTCGACTCACTTAGAGAGAGGATTTCCTCGAGGATTCAACCCTCCTCGCTTGAACTATGCAAACCCTCTAGGGATTCAAACCAATACCTCCTGTAGCTATTTTAACCTCCTTCTCTAATTAGCAATGGGCTCTCTTGCATTGTTCTTCTTGCTTCACCTGCACTACTCTGATAGCATGTGTTGGTTAGTGGATCCCCACATAGCATGTTTTAGGGCTTGAAGCCCAAATTTTGGTCAAGTGTAATGTGAATACCCTGCAAAATGCAGGCACAGAGCATGAAGTAAATGGTCAAGTGAAACGGTTGTCCACCCTTGAAAATATAAATTAATATATTGTAATGTTAGCCCACAGACCATGGGATTGTATAAATAGAGTGTAGGTCTAAGATGTAAGATAGATGTTTTTGGGACGAGGAATTAGCTCTGAGTCTGTAAGTCCAAGTCTTGGGTTGTAGTAGTAGGAAGATGCTCTACAACTGAGTGTGCGAAGGCCTAGTAGAGTCCGCAACTGTGTGCCCGGACCCCTGCAACTGAATGTGCAGAGCAGAGTTGGGATTGTACTCGGATGAAGAATTAATAAAAGATAAGTTGATTCTAAAATATTGTGTGTCTATGGTTCTATTATATTTATGCATCTCTTTACATTTTTATGATTGCATGTACTTGTTATGAATGTTGAATGATTAATCAGAAGATTGGGCCCACACAATTAAGTTAAGATCTATAATAATAGCACAGCTAGGATAAAGTATCTAGACAACACCTTGTTGCGCCCTTTACAGAGTTGTGCGGAAGTAGTTGCACAAGTTGCGAAGGATAGACGACTGCACGGAGGAATGCAAGCGCGCAGGTTCGGTTTGAAAACTTCCTAGATTTCGTCAAGACATCCCTAGGGTATGGAAACCTAGTTCCTACACCCTCCCATACTACCTCAGGTGAGACCTTAATCCACGCACTGCAAACTATTGTTGAAAGGGCCGGTAGTTTCAGGATTTGTTTGGCTAAGTCACTCCTGAACCTAGGTCAGGCCCCAACAAGCCAACAAATGGTTCCATTGCCGGGACCAGGATCTGCCTAAGGGATGTTTGATGTCATGATCTTGGAACCCAACAAACAAAAAAATTGAAGAGTGGTTGGACAAGAATATTCACGAGTTCATGACATAGGAAAAAAAAACTTTGTAGGTACCCGAGAAAAGGTGGCTGGATCACTACATGTATACGGAAATCCACGAGATCTTCTTCACATCCTTCCTTGCTAAACTATATGAGTGGATCACGAGGTTAGATGATAGCCAGGGAAGGTGTAAGCTTGACCAACCAATAGTGTGGTCTCCAGAATTAGTGCACAGACTAGAGGCATCAGAAGATAATATCGCGTGAGCAGTGGACCATTGGATCGATCGGATAATAGGGGAATTTATCACTGAGCTTGTGATAGACATGACCATGAGCTAAAACAAAGACGAATGACCTTTTCTCAAGGGACCACGAGGTAAGTACGTTAAGTATTTGAATATCGAGATTAAGATGCTATTATGTGAAAAGTGGGTTATGAGAATACATGTTTGGAATGACGTGGACAGGAAATATCTACAAAGGTAGCGGGGAAGTAGGAAACAATCCCTTAATTTCACCTTTGCGAGAGAGTGAGGAAGAGCTCGCTCGAGTCTCTTCGAGAAGTGCGGTTAATTTGATAAGGAAACGCATTCCGTAGTTACCACCTCCACCCACGCCACCACTTGCTTCACCTGCTTCACCTCCATCTCCACCCACTCCACCCTGATCAACCCCGTAGTTCAACATGGCGAGCGCGATCAAGCTACCCATATTCAGAGGAGTAGGGAATGAGGATCCGGACCAGTTTTGGTTCGTGGTAAGAGTAGTGTGGGAAGCACAAGGGGTCACAAAAAACAACATTAAGAAGGCTACATTGGTGAGCACACTGTAGGATCGCGCATTGACATGGTATATCAAGCACTCTAATGATCACCCAAATGCAGGGATAACAGAGATCCAGAATGCATTGAATAGAGAATTTAGCTAGCCGAAATCAGAGACACAGTCAATCATCATGTTTAAAGAGATCGTGATGCTCCCAGGTGAGACCCCTCGGGATCTGCATCAGTGATTCAAGAGTACGATCTGCGAGGCTAATATGATGCTCACAGATGCATAGCATCGCGCATGGTTTTTAGCATCTCTAACACCACACATGAGGACGACACTGTCGTAATAGAAAATTTGTACCTAGGCTAAAGCTTTGGAAATGGCGATGAGATTGCATGAGACATCGATACAAGATCTGGGGCTGGAAGTTCAACAAATGCATGTGCAACTAAAAAATCTCTACCTGGAAATGCAAAGCTTAAACCAAGATAGGGTACCATGGCCAGAGGCACACGAGGAAGTGTGGTGCACAAAATGCAAAGGCCAGGGCCATTACAAGGACCAATGTCCAGTATTCATGAACTACTTGACAAGATGGTAGCCAATGCCGTTGAGACCAGAGGCCCAGAAAGGACTAAGTGTGACAACCACGTTATGGTGTGAAATCTATCAGATAGGAGGAAAACACATGATAGATAACTGTCATTTGTTGCAGAAGTATACACAGACTCCCCAACAATTGTTTTGTAATTTCTGTAGGTCAGTAGGCCACAACGATCGTACTTGTCGCAACCACAAATTAATGATGGATCAGACCCCAACCTATAGAATGGAGAAAGAAATGTGAGGCCTCGACCTAGCCATGGGGATGGCATGCACTGGATTTCAAGGGCGAGGTTGAGGACGCTGAGGAATGGGACTAGGAAGGGGCTGCAGACAGTTAATTTGTTACAATTGCAAAGGACCAGGGCACTCCGCCCACAATTGTACCAACCCGATGAGAATCTCCTGTTCATACTATGCTTAGTTTGATCATGAAATGGTAGATTGTCCTATGTTGATCACACAGATGCGTGAGAAAGGGGTACTCTAGCCTCCTCTGACTCAGAATATCCAAATTGTGAGGTCTGAACCACACGAAGAAGACGCAAATGTGAATATGATGCTCAGAAGCGGTGCAACCATAGGGGAGGATAAGGGGAAGTAGCCTAAGGAAGATACATGGATTCGAAAGGCTCCTACAAAGGAACCTGAGTTTGACCTAGAATGCACAAAGGAGACATTCATGGAAGCTAAGAAGAGCTTAAAAGAGGCACCCACTTCAGGTAGTAAGGATCAACTAGAGCTAGCGATGGATCTTTCTATGCTTACTATGTCTCTATAGATGTGCATGAAACTAATTCACAACAATAAGGTAGTTAAGGGACTACATGAGTTGATCACTAGATGTGCAGGGTTTGGGGAACCATGAATAGTTCAAAAATTGGGAGACCATGCATTGCGCACTGGGAGGGAAATGAGATTGATAAAGCAGATTGGCGAATATGAAATGGATCAAGTAATCCTAGACCTGGGTTCAGACATGAATGTGTTCCCAAAAAAAACATGGGAATGCATGGCTAGGCCCATGTTATTCAATTACGAATGGCAAACCAACAAAAGGTTTTTCCCATGGGGAGGTTGCAAGGGGTAACAATTGATATCGAAGGCACGACCATATAGACAGACTTTGAAGTAATAGAGATTTTCAATGACAATAATCCTTATCCTACGTTTTTAGGAATAGATTGGGCCACTGATGTGAATGGAGTCATTAACCTAAAGAAGTGGAAGATGATATTTGAGAAAAATTCCCTACGTGTAGTAGTTCTGCTAGATCCAGCCGAAGGAGTGCGCTACACCGAACCTGTGCATGACGATGAGCTGGATTGTATCTACAAGATAACTGCGCAAGATTAGGATTGGGTGAATCTGATTGCAGATGGGAGGATGTTGGGGGAGTGCGCAAGTTCTTGCACCTCGGATTTAGATGAAGAAGACGAATGCGGGCACAATTGGTTGAATGAAGTGACAACGCTGAATTGCAACATGATGATTAGATGATTACGTTGCGTAACAACCCAAGCTTGAGATCTACCAACATATGATGGATTGACAATGGTGGATGAATTCTTGAGCAAGTTTGAAAGCACAATACCGGAACAACAACAATTCAATGTGTTTAAGTGGGTGCTGCGCACGACACCTGCACAATGGTGGGGAACACATCAAGGAAATTTTGAAATTTGTCGTGAATGTAGAAGGATGATGTGCCTACAATTTGGGAAACCACAACTACAGATAGAAGATAAATATGATGGACGAGATGAATCACGTACGCACCTCGTGAAATGGACCCAGGCCTATGGGGAAGAACCTCAGCTTGAATGGGTACAATTATTCTACCATACCCTAGACGTCATACCCATGAATTGGTATACTGAGATAGAACTTTGACATGGTATAGGTGAATGGAATGTCTTGTGCAAGGGATTTTTTTTAACATTCACATTTGAAGAACGATGGTCGGATACTGTTGATGATGCACTACAAGCTGTAAAAGTTGACATCATCAAAATACCACAAGAACCATGGCAAGTAGTTAAACCAGCATGGGCAACCCAATTAAGTAGGGCCCTAGAATGTTATAACATGTAAGTAGAGGAGGATGATGGCGACCCTCAAAATATTGATATTCCATAAACTGAAGGGTGTTGCAAAGTTCGAGGACCATCGATTGAGGATTCTGACATCACTGCATTGCTAAAAAAAAAGCAGGTAAACATTGGCATAGACATAGAGCCAGAGTATGCGATAGTTGGGGACTATTGGGATGATGCTATGGTATATAAGGTCACCAAGTTACTCCGCGAATATGAATATTTGTTCCCAACCAAAATCATGGACTTAAAGGGGATCATTGGTGACTTAGGGATGATGAATATCACTCTGAAACTGGACGCAAAGCCAGTTAAACAATGACCTTACTGTTTGAATCCAAAGTATAGACAAAAGGTCCGTGATGAATTAGACAAAATGCTTATAGCCGAAATTATTGAACAAGTGGAAGAATCCGACTGGGTGAGCTCCATGGTAGTATATGAGAAAAAATAGAAGGGAAAAATCAGAATATGCATGGATGATAGGAAGCTCAATGATGCCTGTGTTCATGATCGATTCCTGACACCGTTTACAAATGAAGTATTGGAGAATATTGGTGGTTAGGAAGCTTACTCATTCATGGATGGCTTCTCAGGGTACCATCAGATCAAGATCACACTAGAAGATAGGAGCAACACAACCTTCACAACCGAATGGGTATTTTTTCAATACACCATTATGCCCTTTGGATTGAAGAACACACCAAGGATATTTTCGCGCATAGTGGTGACCACATTCAAGGAATAAATCCACAAGTTCTTGGAGGTTTATTTGGATGAGTGGACTATATTTGGGTTAGCTAAACACCACATAGCAAGCTTACGTTTGATGTTGGATACTTGTTTGTGACACCAGATTACAATGAATCTTAAAAAATGCACCTTCCTTGTCCTCTTTGGAAACATGCTCGGCCATGTGGTCTGCAAACAAGGCCTATTGGTGGACCCTGCAAAGATTGTTGTTATTCTCAATCTCAAAGCACCGTGAAGTGTCAAATAACTATGCGCTGCGTTAGGGAACATTTGTTACTATAGAAAGTTTATCAAGAGCTATGCACAAATAACAGCACCAATGGAAAAAATATTGAAAAATGATGCTACATATTGTTGGAATGATGATTATAGGAAAGGTTTGGATGTTCTTAAAGAGAAAATGGCATCCGCTCCCATCCAGTTCTTCCTAGAATGGGACATAGAATTTCATGTACATGTTGATGCGTCGTGTATTGTGCTGGGAGCTGTACTTATGCAGGAAGGTGCAGAAGGCGTGGATCATCCAATCACGTTCGCGAGTCAGCGGCTGTCCAAAGCCGAAAAGAACTACTCTACTTCTGAGCCCAAAGGGTTGGCAATGGTATACGTGCTCCAAAAATACCGACACTATTTACTTGGCGGGCACTTCAAGATGTATACCGATCATTCCGCATTGAAATACTTGGTGAACAAGCCTGTGTTGGGGGGGCGCATATGCAAATGGCTGTCACTGTTTCAAGAATATGACTTTGAGGTCATCGTAAAGCTAGAACACCTAAATGCAGGACCAGATCACTTATAAAGAATTGAGACAGGCGAGGAGCCAACAAATTTTGAAGAAGGACTTCCTGATGCATAACTTTTTGTGGTGCGTATCGGATGGCGACTTTGAAGATATAATACAATTTTTAACCACAATGATTGGGCCAAAGGAATATTCAATCTAGTAGAAGAAGGAATTGGTGGTGCGCATGACAAACTTTTCTGTCACCATGGGGCACCTCTACAAAATGGGAAATGATGAGATATTGTGAAGATATGTACCTGAATTTGAATGAGGATAGATCCTCACAAAAGCACATGGGGGGGATGCAAGAGGACACTATGCAAGATGCGTGACTATGCAGAAGTTTCTTCACACTAGGCTATAGTGGCCAACCCTACATCAAGATTGGAAAGCACACTATCGGGCCTGTGACATATGTCAAAGGATTAGGAAACCATCACGAAGGGATTAGATGCCACTCAATCCATAGATGATACTGCAACCATTCAAAAAATTGGCAATCGAATTTGTGGGACAAATCACACCTTAGGGGAAGACAGGCACGTGCTACATCATCACCACGACAGGATACCTGACTCACTGGGTAGTAGCATAGCTGGTTAAGGACTACACGGCTGCTACAACTATGAAATTTTTGTTTGAAAACGTGTTGACATGGTTTGGTTGATCGAAAACTTTAATGAGTGACCATGGGATGCACTTCCTGAATGAAACCATCAGTGCACTCACTAAGGAATTCCAGGTGTATCATCAACAAAGTACATCGTACCATCTGCAAGCTAATGGGACAGTAGAACCATTGAACAAAATTTTCAAGACTGCGCTGACCAAAGTATGTAACACACAACAAAATGACTGGGACTTGCGCATACTTGCCATATTATGGGCATATAGGACCATGTGAAAAAAATTGACGGGTCAGACACCTTTCACGTTAGTCTATGGCATGGAAGCAGTCATGCCAATGGAATACATCGTACCCAATTTGTGGATAGTAGCAATTATAGGCATGTCAAACTATGAAGCCTTGGAAGAGAGACTCACATAATTAGACCAACTCAAGGAAGAACGGTTTCTGGCAGGATTCCATCAGCAGGTACAGAAACAATGGGATAAATCCTGGCATGATCGCGATATCAACTTGTGCACATTCAAGGTAAATGATTTAGTGTTGTTGTATGACAGCAAGTTCGAAACATTTCCTGGGAAATTCATAATGCATTGGTTAGGACCATATGTGGTAAAAGAAGTCACAAACAGAGGCACTGTCCAGCTAGTCAAAATTAATGGAGAACCCTTCCCAAGAAGAGTAAATAGCAGTCACCTAAAGCCCTACATGTGTGGGCCAGCTGTCTGACTAACCAACCAAAGCATAGTCTTCTTGACCCAACAAGTCAGACAAAGGTGCTGGACTATAAACATAGGTACTAGAAACTGACATCAAAGTAGAGAATTAAGTCAGACACAGATGATTTAGAAGCAGAAATAGAGTAGATCTAGACAATGGCAACATAGTGTGTTGTGGACCTTCGTGCTGCATAGGCACAGTTTGATGGGCTTCACGCAAAGATCAACCCACCAGTAGAGTGACTTAGGATGAGTCATGATGATTGTGTTTTGGGCCTGTTGGGTAGCGGATCCCTCCATAGCATGTTTTGGAGCTTGAAGCCCGAATTTTGGTCAAGTGTAATGTAAAGACACCGGAAAATGTGGGCACGGAGCGCAAAGTAAATGGTCAAGTAAAAGGGTTGTCTACCCTTGAAAATATATATTAATATATTGTAATTTCTGCCTACACATGGTCTGCAGACCATGGGATTGCATAAATAGAGCGTGGCTCTAAGATGTAAGATAGATGTTTTTGGGATGAGAAATTAGCTTTGAGTCTGTAAGTCCGAGTCTTGGGTTGTAGTAGGAGGAAGAGGCTCTGTAGCTAAGTGCATAGAAGCCTGGTAGGGTCCGCAGTTGTGTGCGCAGACCCCTGCAGCTAAGTGCGCAGGGAGGAGTTGGGTTTGTATTTGGACAAAGAATTAATAAAAGATAAGATGATTTTGAAATATTGTGTGTCTATGCTTCTGTTATATTTGTTAATCTCTTTATAGTTTTATGATTGCGTGCACTTGTTATGAATGTTGAATGGTTAATGAGAAGATTAGGCCCACACAATTAAGTTAAGATCTATAATAATAGCGCAATAAGGATAAAGGATCTAGACAACACCTCGTCACGCTCTTTATAGAGTTGCGCAAAAACAGTTGCACAAGTTGTGAAGGACAAACGGCTATGCAAAGCAGCGCAAGCGTGCAGGTTTGGTTCGCAGACTTCCTAGATTTCATCAAGACATCCCTAGGGTGTGGAAACCTAGTTCCTGCACCCTCCCATACTTCCTCAGGTGACACCTCAGTCCGTGCACCGTGAACTGTTCCCAAAAGGGCTGATAGTTTCAGGATTTGTTTGGCTAAATCATTTCTGAACCTAGGTTAGGCCCCAACAAGCCAACACCATGTGAAAATTCATAATGCCCAAATCACTACTGCAATAACCGGTAATATATATCCCACTTGTTAGATTTACAAGAACAAATTTTTTGTAGTTTCCTATGATAAACATTTAAATACAAAAACTACAACCTAAACCATTTAAAATAATATGTCGAAACAATAAAATGAAGAAGAGAAAGATAGAACATAAATGACACAGTTACTTTTGGACAAATGTCCCCAGGAAAACGCAATGTGGGAAAACCAGTGTAGAAGATATGAGGGTTTTTATTATTAAGTAGAAATTATTTCTAAATGAAACCTCTAGATGCTTTACTGGCAATCCGGACCACAAAACATCACTCGGTAGAAGAAATTAGTGAGATTACCTCACTCTACATTGCAATTTCCAGTTGATCCGGTAGCTGAACCAATGAGTTCCCCAACTACTTCTGTGTTGCCCCTGTGTGGGCCCACATCAGCCTCTAAGGCACTGCGTAACCTTTGTTGGGAATCAATTTTCTCTTAGGAGCTGACTCCAAACCTTCCAGCTTAGAACGTTAGCCTCCTTAGCAAATTCAGACCTTTGTATGGAAGGATTCTACACTGCTCTATGTGGGTCCTGCGTGAGCCTTTCTTGGCTCTACATCACCCTCTCTGCCAACTATGTTGCCTCCTCCCTTTGTCTTTCTACCTCTCTACTTGGTATTCTTGGCTTCGGAGAAGATGCTCTAGCCAAAACTCTCTCTGCCCCTCTTTGCATTATCACTACGAAATCACTGTGATGCCTCTAGCTTCAGCAATTCGATCTTACTGATCAACTATCTGTGTGTCTTCTAGATGACCCTCAAGCTTCCTTAAATAATCTTCTTGTTGACATTCAATGACCTAGATTAGAAGCTAATCAATGGCTCAGATCATTTCTAGTTGACCCTCGTATTCTTCTAGAAGTTACACCCATTGCTAGATTAATACTCGTTAGTTATTTTAATTCCATAAGCTTAGGGTCCCATTAAAAATAATTAATTATTTTAATAAAAATTTCTCTGGGTGGAATAGACAACTATGGAAATTAAGTTGTCGAATATTTTAAAATTAAGTTACCATGAGAAAAAAAAAATTAAATCAGTAAAAATTTACTTTGACGTAGGGTATAGGAAACAAATTAAATAGACCTATACATATAAATGTCATGGATATAAATTAGTTAGCGAAAACTTGTTGTTCTAATGTCCAAAAACTCAAACAAGTATTTACAAAGTTCACAATTAGGTTATAAAAGCTATTTTAAACTGATTTCCTATATTAACGAAAAAAGTAATAGCCATCTAAATTATTGCATATCCTCGATAACAGAAGTGACGTGGGCTTCATTAACTTCTAGATCAAGTTGTGAATGGGGGAAACCTTATTCAATGACCATGTTATCATCATCTCTTTCATTGGCATCCTCCTCAACATTGATGACTTTGAAATGGAATTTTGCTTTAGATTGAATCGTTTCAGCGTGATTTGAGATCAAATCAATGAGAATTTGCAAATCATTGGATATTCTAGCTAAATAAGTATTGCACTCTTGTTATCCAAGTCTAGAATCATGCTCCATATACTTCAATTTGTGTTACACTTTCTAATAATCTTGGAAAATTATAGTTTTAACCTTCGATTCTATGTTTGCAGGGTCACTCTAGCAATGCAAATATACCATCGATCTAACATTCCTTGATTTTAAGCCTTTGTCTTTGTCATTGATGCTTGGCTTGAGTTCGAACAATGTAAACATTTTTTTTCTGAAGGGAATGCAGAAGATGACGTAAGGGAAAGAAAAAGGGGGTTCAGAAGGAAATTTATGTCATTTACCTTCAATTAATTTATCTATGAAGAATTTTTGAATTAGTATTACTATGTTTCCTTTTCTGAAGAATTCATAGTGTGAAGCTTTTACTATGTGGAAGATGGGTAATATGTGTGAGAATGGGGTCACAGACACAAAAATAATTTTAAATTATTTTCCATTTAAAACTTTTATGAATTTAACTGTGCATAATCAAGGATGCACACAAAAGGAGATGTAAGAGAGAGAATGAAGGTGCAGAGGGAAGTTTATAAATTTAATTTATAATGTAATGATATTTCACATTTTATTATTACATATATACAAATTTTCTTAATACACATATTTATTAAGGTAAGGGTTTTCCACTTTTCACTTTCTATAATAAAATATTCCATTCGTTTTTCATGCTTCAGACAAATTTCATTCTGCAGAGTTTTCTCCGCACTTGGTACAACATTTCAAAAATCATTTAGCAATATTTAGAATTAGAATATTACCAATACTATATAATAATAATAACAATTTTGTAGAACTTTACAAAAAGAAAAAGTTGATTGTGCAGAATGCAGAGGTCCACACAATGAAAGCTTGAAAGCTGCATGTGCACAATGGATTTCCACAACAATTCCACACATCTAGCTATTTTCGCAAACTTAACCATAAAAAAAATATTTCACCATGTGGAGAGAAAAATATTTAATCAATTGATCAACAAATTATATAATGCAGAAGAAGTTGATTATGTTGGAACGCGGAAACTATACTCGGCCTAGAAAAGGTGGTCGTTGACATTTGTACTTAGGCAAAAAGTTTTGTGCATATATATTTTAGTGTGTTGTGTGGTTTCATTGGGGAAACATGAAATAAAATAAAAATTAAATTAGAAACATTACTATTTTATTTTAAATAATAAATATTAATTTACTGTAATAAGGACTTTAATAATAAGCATTAAATAAGAAACATCACTATTTGATTTTAAATAACATAGAAAATATTCATCATTAATAAGGTAAAATTTCGTAAAACGTACTTCCATTCAATCAATACGATGGATCATTGACCAAATATTTCATTTATAATGCTATGTATTGATGGACCATTGACCAAAATTTTCATTTTGTTGATTATAATGTGATGTGTTGAGAATTTAGGCATATGATATCACCATTAATAACAAGTTGATCAAAGTTTTCATTTTGTTGTCGAACAAGATTTTTCGTGTGTTGGCAATGTTAAACTTCCATGAAGGAATCTATATCACATTAATTAGATATGAAATTACATATATATACAAGAGTATTGTCTCAAGATAGGAAAAATATCTTGGACATACAATCTGTTGATTGAGAGAATATCTCAACCACACACCAAACTAGGGAAACCGCTCATATAGAATAGGAACAAACATTTTACTTAGAAAGTCACAACTAAGACAAGTAGGAATTAGTATTCCAACACACCCCCTTAATGAGTACTTGTTTCGATATCAATATGCAAAGTCTAGTTGTGGTCAAGCATAAAAAATAAATATGTTGATGTCAATATAAAGGAGCAACCATCCATCAAAATGCATGGGAACTAACCATTGTAACTGCCGGCCTTATAGGATGCCCTTTGCATACATGGTTCTTTCAACCATTATAACTTTACACCCGTACCTATAAATCCCCCTCCAATATCATCATGGGTTTTACCGGATTACCCATAACCATGCTTTGGGTTTTATGAGATCACCCTCAACCATGCCACCAAGGGCTCTCAGCTACCAAGGCTAAACATAGCCACCAAGGCTCAACTCAGCCGTGAAGGTTGAACACAACCATGAAGGCTCAACTCAAGAACGAAGGCACTCCAACCACTATGGGCCACAGACCTACCACTAGGGCACTCCAGCCACTCTGGGCTACAAACCTGCCACTAGGGCACTCTAGCCACTAAGGCTCACCAAAGACCTAACTCAGCCAGGTTGAGGGTTTTCCCAGCTAATCGTAAACCATGACAATAAGAATATCTATCCCACTTCACTCTTAGACATGGTTTCTAGCTTACCACAAACCGACACTGCAAATACAAAGTGGTTTTTAGATTACCACGAATTGTATGCGGTTACACATGCCTTACAAGGCTTACAACTCCAACTTTTGGAGTTACCAGGTACATACATTACAAAGAAAATTACAAAATATTCTAGACTTGCTTACTAATAAAATGTGTGACTCATAATACAAAATAATATTGAGTCTATTCTACAAACACAAACAAACTTTCAAGCCCATTTGAATCATTTGCCACTGATCTTGGATACACCATCCCATTTATATGCTCAAGCACATCACTACTTTCCCGCATGAATATAATCATATTTGTACTTTTGAGTCTTTGACACTCTCATTTCTAACTTTGGCATATTGATCTTGGATCTCCATATTTTACATGTCATCTATTAGAGTCACAAATTCTAGCAAAATGAATTCATATGGAGGCACAGATCTCAATATGTATACAAATTTACAAGACTAATTCACCTTTACCCATATAAAAAAAATACCATATGAAAGGGCAACTGTTGTTGGTTCATTAATAATGCTTTTCACATCTAAACCAGTAATTTTTCCAGCATCTTCAGTTGTTTGATGCTGAGCATCATTGAAATAGGCCAGCATTGTAATGACTACATTTGATATAGACCTCCCTAGATAAGCTTCAGCGGTTTACTTCATCTTTGTCAAGATGAATGCTCCAATTTGACTTGGCGAACACTGGTTCCCATTTAATTCAACCCAAGCATCACCATTGGTTTCCTTAAAAATTTTGTATGGGACCATCTTCATCTCTTTATACGTCTGCGGATCATCAAATCACCTTCCTATCAAATGCTTTGTTCCAAACACTGTATCTGTTGGATTTGTCATAGCTTCTCGCTTAGCAGGTGTGCCTACAAGAAGCTCTCCCTTTTGATTAAAAGCTACAATAGATGGGGTCGTCTGTGAACCTTCTGAGTTTTCAATGACTTTGGGGTTATTTCCTTCCATGAGAGAAACACATGAATGTTTTGTTCCCAAATATATACCAATCACATCATTACCAACTCCCATTGAGCTGAAAACTTTGGCTGCATTTCCCCATCTTTGTATTAGTAGCGAAACAAATTTTGAAGATTTGAAATTCTGTGTAGCCAGATATGTAGATTAAACAACATTTGAATTGATGCCCTTCGACTGAGACCTTATAAGACTGGACACCAATAGAGAACCTAAATCCATGGCTTTCTCCTTCTTCTGAACTGATCAGGAGATTCAAAAGACCTAAACTTTTAAAATCATGCAGCAAGCTAGATCAAAAATTTGTTTAAAAAATCCCTCTGACGCGCTACTGTCGCTTTATCGACTCCTCTTTGGGTCTAAAACTAGTGCACATAATTAGTGAGCTCACACCTTCTCTCTCACGCAGAAGGAAACTGGTGGCTCCTCTATCACCAGTTAGCGCAGCCAATTGACAGCTTACCATGCTTCTCAACTTAAATGTAATAGGCTAGACTGTCACTGAGTTTCTAATAGTAAAGAAATAGGGATTTAACTGGTTGGCTAGCTCCACGCAGCGGGTTATCCAACATACAAGCAACACTCAGCATGCCACAATTGGCTCTCCACCACCAACTGATTTAATTCACAGAATCAGTCTCAGGATCTCAAATCAGTAGCCACACCAAGATTCACTGTCTCGACTCTCCACTCAGGTGAAACTCACACAATAGAGCACAATAGTCTCCATGAATGGATACACAGATCTATACGCGAGATCAGATGCAATTTTGGGATCAGACTCCCACACACCTATTGCCTAAAAAAATGTAAATCCCTCAAAATAAACCAGTGATTTCTCCAACGTCACCACTGTCAACAAATCATAGATCATAAATTCTCTCCATGCGTTGTTGAGCATTTCTACAACATCTTCAAAAACGGCAGATGGAAAAACTTAAAAAACTAAAATAAAATATATTCTCACTCTTATTTTCCTTGGCACATTTCCCTCTGATACCATGTTAAAAACCGATATTCTATTAATTAAGTGGCTTTCCAGGTGAGATACCTGGAGAGTGCCCAAGCACTTCACATGATGCACCAACAACAACTTCACGCAATAGGATCACATACAACAAACACAAACCTAGGCTTGTATCCTAGCAGATCAAATCAATCAAACATCTTCCTGGTAGATGTCTTTCTGCGTGAGGCAGATCTCACCTCACCTACAACACCAACGCTTAGTCACGGGTGATCTTTTCACAGCATATGGGAAACCTGACTACCAACTCACAGAATATACGACTTAGAGGAGGTTATAGTCTACCCAAGACCTCTCTCTCAATCGAGAAACAAACTCTCCTTGCTTCTACTTGAAGCTCTGATACCATGTTAAACTTCCAGAAAGGAATCTATATCACATTAATTAGATATGCAATTACATATATACACGAGATTTGTCTCAAAATACAAAAGCTATCTTGGGCATACAATTTGTTGGTTGAGAGAATATCTCAACCACACACCAAACTAGGGAAACCACTCTTATAGAATATGAATAGACTCTTTACATACAAAGTCACAACTGAGACAAGTAGGAATTAATACCAACAGGCATGCATCATAAATCAGGGAATCTTGGTAACAATAGGGATTCTCAACAAAGCATCCTACAGTGACTACATCATAACACAGCGGTGAACAATATAAGTTATTGTTCATTGCACACTCTGATTATATTGTAACCCCTTAGACTCCTATATATAAGGAGGTCTTATCATTTGTATCATTCAAGAATTGTTCATTTATGTGATGTAAGAGGATGTTTCCCC
>APFE031389497.1:66857-77780 GCA_000404065.3 Pinus taeda | reverse complement strand
AGGAGGAATGATGTTTTTTCAATTTTTTGATTATGCAGTTTTTAGAGTTTTACTGTGTTTTTTCTAGACGGATTTTTTGCATGTCTGTGAGTTTCCTTTTTTCTTTTTTGGTCACTTCCTTCCCACGCCCTTATTCCTCCCTTTCTTTGTTTTTTCGTTCTTTCCATTTGTTCCTTCAACTTGTCCTTACACTTTCTTTGTCTAGTGCACTAGCATTTTACATGAGCCCTTATCGATTTCCAAATGGTGAGTGAGTAGGAGGAACCAGTGGAGTATGATACAGTCCCCTCGGGTCTTAATGTTACGTATCTAGGAAGAATACTCTTCCTTGCATGAAATATCTACACTTATTAATGCTTGGTGTTGTTTAAATCTTCCCTAGGTTTCTGTAAGCATGACAAGTGCCTTTTCTCTCACAACATGGTGGCCTTATCGATTTCCAAATGGTTAGTTAGTAGGAGGAACGAGTGCACTATGGTATCAGTCCCCCCTGGGTCTTAATCTTTTGTATTTAGGAAGAATGCTCTTCCTTGCATGCAATATCTACAATTATTAATGCACGAGGGTTCTTTAAATCTACCCTAGGTTTATGTAACCAGGAGAAGTGCCTTTTATCTCATGACAAGTGGTATTATCGATCCCCTTTATCTCCCACAAATTTCTGCCCCTACTCTTTCAATTCATACATCCTCTCTCTATTCGTAGTTTGGTTCCCCTCCTTCACTATGCTCCATTAGAGTTCTGAAGGTAACCCCTTTTGCTCCAAGGTGCCAAACATTGTTGATATAGATGGGTAAGGGACAATTTATTTGTAAGTTATGTGATTCAGTGAATATTGTCATTGGAGTGGATATAGATATTGAACACAATATCGATTTCATTGTGAAACCCTTAATGGGAAGATTTAGGGTGAAATCATTCAAGACCTCATTGCTTAAGTCACGGGTTCCTAGATTTTAAGAGCCTATTCTTGGGTATCTATCCACCTTTCATATTTTTGTTCAGGGTTATATCCCTTTTTCTTTCATTTTATAGCGAAGTATGCTTAGATCCAAGCCTAGTGCTACAATTGGGACAAACATGACTTGTGAAAACCCTAGAATATTTCCTTCAACCATGTCAGGGAGCTCACCAATGAGCTAATGGTTTACTCCATTTTTCTTGGGGTTCCACTAAATTTTTGGAATTTAGATATCTTTAAATATCTTCGAAACAAATTTGGTTTTTTTGTCTTGTTGAAAAAGGATGGAAAAGTATGGAAGACCGGCCAATGGAACAGATTTAAATTAATGTTAGTCTAAGGTGTGACCTAGTGGTAGATTTGGAGATAGTTATGGATGTTTTTTCATAGCATCAAAAGGTTGATTACTAGAAGCTCAGTTTTAGATGTTTTATATGCCGTGAATTTGGGAATATTCAATGAGATTTCGCGACTATAGGTCCCTCTAGGTTTGCTTTGCCCACTCATAATTTGTTTATGGATATTCATGGATACATTGCTTTTGTGTCTTATTCAAAAGCTCTGCCACGGGTTATAGATTTGAATTCTTCATTGGATATGTGCTTGGGTGGATTTCCTTCCATTGGTATGGTTTATTTTTCTTTCTACCATCCTTCATACTCGATTCCTTCCTTTTATTTTGTCAACACTTCCTCCTTTTAAATTTTACATGGGTTGCATCTCCCTATTTGTTTGTCCCATTCTCCTATCCTTCATATTCATGCTCCTTTACATGTTTCTACCATGAATCCCTTTTTCTCTACATTATCAATCCTTGTACACTTTTCATACTCCTCTCACTATGCCCAAGAAGATAAGAAATCATATGCCCTATGCCTAAGGAAAAAGTAAAGCAAAATTCCTCTACTTTGTGGTGGTTTAGCATTGGAGTTTCCCTTGGCCAACCTAATTGGAAGGAAATCCATCTTCCATAAGGTTTAGGAGAAGGCCATGTTGGATATAATAAAAGGGAAACACTCTTCCATTTCGACGGCCCTTAGAGCACACATAACCCTACGTAATGGTGAATTATGATCATTCCTTATTTTAATTTGAGGGGTATTGGGGTGGCTATAAAAGGCTAGCCCTAAAGAGCAAATATTCATCAAATAAACCCTATATCATCATGCTATATGAAATGATGTTATCTGGATAGAAAGCGAGATCCTTCATTGAGGGGCTACTACAAAATTGGTCATTACATCATTTAGTTCAGAAAGCTTGATTACTAGTTAGAGGGTAGAGTGTAAAATCATTTATTCTTCCCATTTTCCCTCCACCATCTTATCCAACTTGACCCTCAAATATTTTCCTTTTCCTTGTCCATTCTCAATGTGTATGGCTTGTATTCTAATCGTGAGAATATTTGGCTAGATTTAGCAAAGCCAAGGGCTCTTGCAGACTCATACATAATTATTAGAAGGGATGTAAACATTTCCCTCTAAAATTTTGGGGATAAAAGACTTGTATGGACCCTCAATATTGTTTTTTTTGTAGAGTATCTAGTTAATAATCACGTAGTGGATTTGGAGCTCATTAAAATTCATCCAACATGGTTGAAACACTACTATAGGGATCAATGAATGTCTAATATGGTAGATGGATTTTTTGTCTCTAAATCCTTTATGATATTTGGTCTCTATTTTAAATGATTAGTGGACATTGGAGGTGTCTTTGATCACAAACCCATACTTCTTTATTTTGGTTATCCTTGAGTAGAGTGGGGGGGGGGAGTCTATTATGTTTTAGTTCAACCCTCCTTGGTTGGAAGAGGAGGATTATTTTGATTTCATATCCTCTAATTAGAGTAATAAATATAATCATTTCTCATCCTCCTTGATGTTTGAAATTTTAGAGAATTTTTTCGATGCTAAATAGGTTGTTGAGGCTTAGGATAAGGGGTATTATGCAAAAAAACAAGATGGACTAATTGATGTGAAGAACATGTTTTTTAAAATCTAATCTTTGGTGGACACTTCCCCTATCGCAAATGGTCAGTTGGATACTCTGAAGGCCTTGGAATCCAAAAAATATTATTCCATTTTGTAAGAGGAGGAGTGATGGTCGTTGAAAAGCAGGTCCATTTAGATTTCTTTTGGGGATAATAATTTTAAACTTTTTCACGAATATGTAAACTAAAATAAGAAGGAAAACATTATTTGGAGTATAATTGATTCAAACGGAACTTCTCTACTCTCCTTTAATGACAAGGTAAAATAAGGGGTGTACTATTTTCATGCTCCTTTTCAATCCCCTCAAGGCTACCACATTTACGAAATTTTCCTAGTTGTCACTAAATTTCTTAATGTGGTCATAGAAAATATCAATGAGATTTTGATAAATGAAGTATTTGAGAAAAAAGTCTCGGAAATGCTCAAATCTATGTACAAATTGAAGGCTTTGGGTCCTAATGGCCTTCCAAAGGAAATTTATATGGCCTTTTATGATTTGACGAAGAATAATGTTTTCTTAGTTATTCAAGAGTCACAATTTTTTGGTAAAGTTTTGGGTTTCTTCTTTTCCACATTCTTATTTATCATCACCAAGTCTTATGAAGGTACATCATTCAAAGATTACATCGAAATTGCTTGCACCAATATCATCTATGAATTGATATCAAATATTTTTTCAAGAAGATTGAAATTGATCGTCAACTCTTTCATTTGTAAGGAAAAATTTAATTTCCATCAAAATAAGAATTCATGGTGTCATTATTGTAGCACATGAGTTTTTTCATTCTGTCAAAGTGTCAAATTTGAAAGTGGAAATCCTCAAAATTGATCTTTCCAAGGCCTATGATCAAGTGGATTGGACCTTTATTTGCTTGGTAATTATTGAGACGCTTTTTTCTCTGCAATTAATCTATTTCATTTGTTGTGTTGATAAATGAATCCCCCTTGAGGTTTTTATGAGCTTGTAGGGAGCTGCAAAAGGGTTTCCCCATTTCTCCCCATCTTGTCTTGATAGTGGTTAACACATTGAGCAAATTATTGCAAGATATTAAATTTGTGGGGATTCTCCATGGTATTAATGTCTTTGAGTGTACCATATTATACCACTTATTTGATATGCTTAATTTTATTTTTGGAAATAGTAGGGATATTTCTTTCTTTGAGAACTCTCTATATCTGCTTTGCAAGAACAAAAGCATGGAAATAGCTATTAACAAATCATGTATGACACTAAATTTAAAGTTTTTAGGCCTCAATCACTTTTAATACACAAACTATACACCTCACTATAAATTCATTATAAGTCAGCCTGAAATACCTATGGATTTATATGAAGAAAAATAAGTATTAATTATTGGATTTATTATGGCTCAGTAAAAATGTAGAGGCTCATATCTCTAAGTAGGCTTCTGACTTTCTCTCTCATGTTGGTTAGGTTGTGCTTTTGAAGTCATTAATGGAGAGTATATTAGTATATTAGACATCTATTATGGTTGCCTCTAAAGGATATCTTAATTTGATATGGAAATCATGTTTTCATTTCCTGTGGGTTGAGGGCAGCAATAGAAAGGGTATTCACTTATTCAATGGCCTCATATTGTAACTCTTAAGGAGTTGGGAGGGCGGGGCATCAAATAAATACATCTATTTATTAGATATTTAGCTAGTACAAATGTATCAAGACTCACTTAGGAATCCTCTGTATGCTTTCAAGTTTTCCAACCAATAAACTCTCGATGGATTTCTATGGGTGAGGGGTTCTAACTCCTAAACAAATCTTGTATAGTTTCAAATGTGTATAAAGCACTAGTGAGGACATTTCCCTTGGTTAGCAAATGGATATGTTTGCATGTGGGTGATGGAAGGCAAGTTAGAATTGGGCATGATGCTTGGTATAGTACAAGAAATCACTTTTCAATTTTGGAACCTTTGACTCAAGTTCTTGGACATTAAAACATTGTCTGTTTAGCCAATAGTTAGGCTTAGGCTCCTAAAAGAAGAGGGGAAAATAGTTGGAAGTTAGTTGTAGGTCTAGGGCTTTAGGATGATCTTGTAGAGGAATTGATAAAGTTTATGGATTTGATAGTATCAATCTGAGTATCTGTCATAGATGTAGTCCCTGTCTAGAGTAGAAAAACCTATAGATTCACAAGCTCATGTGATCTACTAAAACAAGAGACAAGAATCTACTACTACTCTTTACAACAGAAGCCCATAAACATCGAGCAAAGAATAATCAATAGAGGAAGATAACGAAAGGCACATAACAAAATAAATATATAGAGAAAGCCAAAAGTCAAAACCCAACTATATGTTTTGTATTAATTTAGAAGATCAAGATGAAATTACGATGCTTGTTCTCTCTAGAACAATCCCAACACTCAGCAAATTCAATCTCCAACTCATAAGCAAGCTCAAGGCCAAAGATTAGCCAATTCACAATCTCTCCAAGTCTCTATTTCAATGTGTAATTCCTATGACGGATAGATTTTTTTGAAGGGAAATAAAGCCTCTAAAAGTACTACGATCCCTCAACGATCAGTTCCTAATTTCATGCACTATCAGTGCAACTCACAAAAATCTAAAACAAATAGTACATTGTTCCTGTAGTCTAGTATCAACTCGGTCTTTCTTAGAATCAACATGCATGAGTTTCTGATGGCTGAATCTTCAGTTAGCTAGAGTAGCACTAATTAGGTCACTAGTGTCACAACTAATTGTTTACTCACTATTAGTTCCTAAAACAAATTGTAACTAGTTTAACTAGACTTAACTCAATAAACTCAGTTAACCAATTACAACTCATTCATAAGACATCCTAAACCAAAATAAGTTAGGGAGAACACATAAATGTCTTCTAAAAGACTTCCAATTCTAATTTCCTAAATTAATTAAGTTAATTAAAATTAATTAATTATTTTCAAATTTCTATGGGAAAAGAATTCTATTTTAATTTATAGTTTAGTTTGAGGGCAAATTAAAATGGAATTGCTTGTTTCCATTTCTCAACACTCCCTCTCAACAAGAAAGGATTATCCACTACCCCAATCCTGTCTCTATGAAAATCGAATTTACATCTTGGCAATGCCTTTTTCAAGATGTCAACATCTTGATCCTCCATGGGAATGTTATATAACAACATGATCCACCTCAATACACAATATCTGAGATGATGATGTCAGATATCTCTATACTTGGACAGATCATGAAAAACTAGATTTTCAGAGAGTATGATACAACTTTGATTATCACAATAAATCACTATCGGATCCATCTGATGACCAAACAAGACAACAACTATCTTCCTCATCCAAATAGCCTCACATGTTGCTTGACTTGCAACCATGTACTCTGCCTCTTCTGAAATGAGTGTAACCAATTTTTGTTCCATGATGTACCAAGAAACTATAGTTTACCCAATACTAAAGATCCCTCCTCATGTGCTCTTCCTGTCAAATGAATTTCTCGCCCATTTTACATCGGTGAAGCCTTGAATCTTCACTCCCTCTATCCATCTGTACCATAACCCAAACTGAGTAGGGCCTCTAAGGTATCTCAATACATGCTTTAACGCATTCCAATATAGATTGGTAGGCCTAACCATCTCTTGACTAAGCTAGTTAACTGCATAGCACATACCCAGTCATGTGTTCACCAAGTACATGAGGGAACCCCCTAGTTGCCCATAAATAGTAGCTTCCACTACTTCCCCTGAAGTAGCATCCTCCTTCCTATAGTTACCAGCTAGAGGAGTCTCCATGGTTTTACTTCTCTCCATGTAGAATCTCTTGAGTATCTCATTGGCATACTTTCCTTGAGAAACAAACAACTCCCCATTTCCTTTCCATACCTCCATGCCAAGAAGGTAATGCATGAGCCCCATGTCCTTCACCTCTAACTCTCTTCCAAGGTGGTGGGCTCCAGTATTGCAGCAATATTGCTGCAACTCTTGGGACAACCTTCTTTACTTTCTATCAACCCGGTAGTTTGTAACAAACTTGGAAGCGATGGTGTTGTATGCACAAGTACTAGCTCTTGCCCCAACTGTCACTTGGTCAGCTGGCACAAGTCTGCTAGGGGATTAAGCCAACTTCTATGAGCTCTGAGAAGAAGTTTTTTAACTGATGGACAAAAGCTAACTCAAAGGAAGCTAATCTACTTGCAGAAAGAAACTGAAATGATGAATAGGAAATGCAAACCCTAGTCAAACCCTAATTTTACTAGCTAGCCCTACTGATGCGAAAAAGAGGATGCAAGCTACTGAAAGAGATGCCATTAATTATAGGAAGGTAAAATACATGTGTCTAAGCTACTTCTATCTAAAGAAAACATCTTTTTGTATTTTTGGTTAAGTTGTCAGATTTATCATGCATGTGCTTTCACTGTTTTTTTTTTACTGTGCAGAGGTGGATCGGAGAGAGGAAATGCTTGCAGGAGGTTGGGAATGTTCAAATAGGGCATAAGGAGTCCCTAGCACCCTTCCTGAGAGTTTCACAGAGTTTGGCTTTTAGGAAACTGCTTTCATGACCTTCTACAGGAAGTTTGCAGGGGTTCTACAAGATGTTCTGGAATTTCTACAAGATGTCTGTAATTTTCTACAGGATATTCGGAAATGGGATTTTGGAGAATTGATGGAGGGAAAAAGGTGGAGGAATGAGTATGGAGGTGAGATAGGGGTGTGGTGAGGTTCAGGACTTGGTGGATAGAGTTGAGGAGTGGCGCGGATGGTTAGGTTTGTTCAAGGAGGGATGAAGCAATGATGCACAAGAAGATGACAATCATGGCAAAGTAAGCAAATGAGGCAAACGTAAGGTAAGGGTTCTAAGTGAAGGATGGAGTAGGTGTAGTTGATGGAGTATGGGAAGATACAAAAGGATAACAGGTGCTCTGCAAGTCGTTTTTCAAACTGGATAATCAAACACTTGCAAAATCAAAGACCTAGTTACGTTAGTCTATTCTGACCTAGATAACAGGAAGGAAATGGAACAAAAGTTTATTTGCAATGAGATTAGATGAAATAACTATGAAACTAAGTAATCCTAACCCTAACCATGCAATCAAAACTGATATCAAGTTCGGCAACTAAGAATCCAAAACTACTAATTGCATGGTGAAAAAAACAGTGTTTTTGTTGGCAGCAATGTCACCTTTGTTGCAGCTCACGATCCCGCTGAGGGAGAGGTCAGATCAAAGATGCTTGATAGCCTTTTTCTAGAAATATTCCCTGTTACTAATCTATCAACTAAATCTGAACATAAAAAGCCTATCTAATCATCAACCATGACGTATGTAACTAGCAAGATGTGGATCTACTTAACAGAAATTATTTTGCAAAGACATAAAAAAATAACAATACATGAAGGAAGCCTTGGCACTTGGGTTGGGCCCAACCCCAAGAGCTGCAGGCTCCTAAAGAAACTTAGAACTGATGCCAAATAAAGTTTCTTTCCATTACTAAAAAATAACCATGTTCATAGGAACGTTACACAACAACAACTGCAAAAATGAGTTGAGAAAATAGCAGCACCTTAGTGCAAAATAACAACAGTCCAAAAAGTAAACTACGAAGGCTAAAAGCCTTCTTATTTATGCATATGAGGGTCTCAGTAGCCCTCCTTAATTCAAGGGGCTCGGCTCCTCCATCTGCCAATAAACAGTCACTCTTCACCAAGCTTCTTGGCTACCTTTAGGATTCATTTTGGTGGCCTGCTGAGCTCCGAGTTGAGAGTGGAGATTTGAGGAAGGGAAATTTAATGCCAGAGACATCCTCCCTACGAATCCTCACCCTTGTTGCTTCATTCTTGGCTATCATCTAGCTCATAATTGCTTGGATTTGTTCCAAAATTTAACAAAAAACCTAAAATAACCACGTATTAGCCTTCTTGGTAAAGTGACCACCCTCATTCATGAAATTAACATAAGCATACTCAAAAAACATGCATGAACTATGAAAAATGGTGGATTGAGCAAGAACAATTAGGCAAAATGAGCACAATAAGTTACCAATTCTAGGGCTCATCATCACCCCCTGCTAAATGGGTTGCTCGTCCTCGAGCAACTAATCCAACTCATCATCCTTGATAGCCTTGACCACCTCCCTCACATCCCAGGCCTATGAAATGATATCTTATTCATGGTCATGAAATCCTGCTTTCTTTCCACTTCTTCCCACTACCTGTGTTCCTCCTCTTCCTTGACTCCTTCTAGCAGCCCCAAAAGCAAGGGAGGACTGAATTTTAGGCTGATCAAATTGGCCTAAATATTTTGCATGGAATTTTTGTAGAGGGGTACTCTTGCCAAGGCCTCTCCCATCCTTGTTGGGGTGTGGTATTCTCTAATATTTAGGTTGTGGGGCAGTGTGTTCCACCTCCAGGTGTAGGCATGAACATAGTCATCCCCCAATAGCCTCTCCATGTCCTCAAAATGGGCTATGGCTTGGGCTTGATGCCCAATGTAATCTGGTAGGGCCCGAGAGTTATTTTCCAAGTGCTGGTGGGCGTATATCAATGTTGAGGGATCCTCCAACTCTGGTTTTATCATTAGTGGTTCATTCAACTCCCTGTCCATAGCATTTCAGACCTCTGCTGATCTCTTTTCTTCATGACTTAGCCAAGAGGCCATGGCCATAAGTTGCACGTCTCCTAGCGCAGCATTGGGGTCCCATGAGTTCATGTTGGGAAGGGCCAAGTTGTGTAGGTAAAACTCTGATAGCTTGGCCTTGTCCTATGATGAGATGTTGTCACATAAAGCCATGAATTGGTGGTAGTTTTAGAATGGAGTAATGCCGCTTTGGGCCAAAGTGTTGATCTGGAACTGCAACCATTGTTCCTTGGAGGTATCAGGCATATGTTTTGGCAGGTTGTCTACACTGTATTGCCTCCTCTGCCCAGCTGGCCATGCAGGCCAGTTGGGCCTCCTTTTCTTACACCTGTTGCCTTAGAGATGGTATCTCTTGTGCTACTTGCAATTCCTTTTCCTGTAGCTCTCTGCTCAGTGCCTCTATTTTAGATTGCAACCCATCTGATCCAGGTGGATATTAGTGGCCACCTGCCAAGTCCACCTGGACCCCCACCATTGTCTTTCTCAGCATTTTCAGTTTCCTTAATTGTAGCACAACTTACTATTTTTAGTAGTTTTTCGGGTCCTGAACTTCCGGAGCCGTTTTGAGGCCCTAAACAACGTTTTTGGGGAATCCGGGAGCAACATGGGTCCATGCAATGGACTGATGTTGCTCATTCTAACAATGATAGTGCTCGAATAGATCTTTCTAATGAGCTATCGTACGCGTCAAACGGAGCTCATATGCTAAAGTTACGACCCTGAGAAGTTGATGTACCAACTTACCCCCAAACGGGGCCCACAATTTGGCGTTTCATCTCCTAGGGTTAGGTTTTGGAATGTTAAGGGTTTTTCATTGTTTCTCAACAATAAATAGGCCTTCGAGCCTCATTGTAACACAGTTCAAAGGATGTAGCCAACACATCTCTTCTCAGAGATAAGCTACCATCGCCCTAGCTAGTTTGTTTCCATTTCTGATTGTAAGCATGTTTCAGTATTTTCCATTAATGAAATGGAGTATTATTTCTGTTGCATCTTTCTGTATATGGTTATCTCTATAATTTGTTGCGTTCCTGTTTAAATCTGGATCATTGGTATCAGAGCGGTCTACTTTTTCTCTGTTTTTCTTTGCATGTCCCCAACAAGGTCTGGATATAAGGAGTTAGGGCTTGAACTGGTTGAACCTTTGCAAGACCAGCCTCGCAAATCCCAACGGCCTCCCATGGCAGACGAGAAGAAAGACGAGGGGGCAGGAGATCCCATCAAAATCTTGCTCGAAGAAGCCCTTGAGCGACAATGGAACTCGATGATGGACAGCTTTGCCCAGATCCTTCAGCGGCTACCCAGAAGCAACGCATCGGCTTCCAGCAGCTACTCTGGAAACGCCACACCCTTTAAGGTAAAAGTTAATTT